>JAYMFT010059874.1:0-14949 GCA_038088735.1 Panulirus argus | reverse complement strand
TGTTTTTCACTTTCTCAAAAATTTGTAAATACTTTCCCTGTCTGTTTTTTCCCTTTCTCAATTCTCTCTATATTTCAATTAGGGCCCAGCCTTGATGTGGACTTTTGTCCATGACTGGAGCTTTCAACATAAAAAAGAAATAAAAAATATAGGGAGTGACATGTTGTCACTGGACTGAACTAGGGCATTTGAAGCAGCCAGGGAAACCTCGGAAAGGTCTGCGGGGCCTGGTTGTGAATAGGAGGATGTAGTTTCAGTGCATTACACTCAACAGCTAGAGAATGGATGTCAGCGGATGAGGCCTTTTTTTCGTCTGTTCTTGGCACTACCTTGCTAATATCCTTACTTGACAGAGTTGAGTCGAAAGTGTTCTGCCTTATAAACTTGCCCAGGCTAACTTCCAGACTTGACGCCCTTGCCCAATGCTGCGATGTTGGTTCACTTTCCCTCTTCTATAGGTTTTACATTGGTTTTTGCTCCCAAGAGCTGGCTGCTTGTGTGGCCATCAGCAACTCAAGGGTTGGCCGTTTTGATGCCTGCTGCTTTCCTTACCTGTCGAAGCTCTGGAATTCTCTACCCTGTCATGTCTTTCCCAATAACTATGACCTAGCACATTTCTAAAGAGGTTTTTCTCTTTCTCAAAATTTCATAAATACTTTCCCTTGCCTTTTGTTTCTCCCTCACATGATCCTCTCTATATTTCAACTAAGGCCTGGCCTTGATGTGGACTTTTGTCCGTGACTGTAGCCTTCAACATAAAAAATGAACAAGGGAAACAGCAAACAGCATTTTCCCACTCCATCCTTTCATCCCCATTTAGGTTGTACCCTTCTCCTTGTCCCCCTCTCTTCTGACACATTTCACCTCCTTGTCAACCTCTCTTCACTCATCCTCTCAATATCTCCAAACCACTGCACTTCACCCTCTTCAGGTCTCACATCCACACTCTTCTCATTGCCAAAGCTCTCTCTTACTTTATCTTTTCTTATATGATCAACCCTCCTCACACCACATTTTGTCATCATCCATTTCATTTCCACATTTAGAGCCCATGCTTTATATCTATACAATAAAGTCGAGACTACTGTACCATCAAACATGCCCATCTTTGCGTCACTGACAGTGACTTTCCTTTCCACTCGTTTCTCAGTGCTCCAAGGACCATAGTCCACTCACCCACCCTTTGGCTCACTTCAGCTTCCATGAGTCCATTTGTTGTCTTGTCAGCTCCAGGGTATCTAAAACATTCCACTTGCAATATTTTGTCATAATTTATACTCACTACAACTGATCTCTATTTCCACAGCCAATCTCTCTCTCTCTCTCTCTCTCTCTCTCTCTCTCTCTCTATATATATATATATATATATATATATATATATGTGTGTAGTTGTTACCAGACTCAGCCTGAGTGTGTTGGTTAATGGATCACTTGGTTAACTAGGTCCTGGTTAAAGGAACCCATAGTGAAATGGATAGTTAAGGTTTTGGTAATCAGGTTCGAACCAACTTCCCAATTAATCATGGTTTATATATATGTATCTAAGATCCGTGTTAAGGAATCCTAGATGGTGAAGATCTCATCAACTGGGTCCCAGATATTCAAGATATACATTCCGCGAGTTCTGAATATTCGGGATCCTTTATACCCGGGTCTTGGATCCTCAAGATCTTGTATAATCGGATCACAGATATTCACGGATCTGCTTAATTGGTTTTGGATAATCAAGGACAATATCAGTTGAGTTGTATTTATTCAACACCCTATTTAGATGGGATATCGAATATCTGGAACCCGTCTCAATAGGATCTCGAATATCAAGGACTTGGTTAATAAGGATCTTAAGTTTCCCGAACTTTTCCAGCATCGATCTTCGATATCTGGAACCCGGTTATAAACAGAGTCCTAAATGAGTGGGACTCGATTAAACAGCGTCCTGAATGAGTGCGACCCGGTTATAGATAGCGTCCTGAATGAGTGGAACTCGATTAAAGCACGGTTTAGAAGCATTCAGGGTTGCGGTTTATCCGGGACTCGCATATTGGGAACACAGTCTAACTAACTGGCTTCCAGGTGATTCGACTGGAGGTAAAAGGTCGAGTTGTGGATAACAAGGAGGGAGGGAGGGAGGGAGGGGAGGGCTGGGTGGTTGGTTAATGAGGAAGGGGAAGGGTGGGGGGAGGGGAGAGTGTTGAAGGAGGGCGCCTTAACTCACGCCCACCGGACCCGCAGATTACTCATTTCCTCATTGTTATTTTTTGATGACGGCTCCTCCCACCTCACACACCTCTCAAGCCAATTTGGAGAGTCGACGTACGTAATTTCCGAGGTGAGGGGGGCGAGAGGGGAGGGGATGGTGGCGGGTGAGAGGAGGGGCCGTTCGTTCTCCTCAGGGGAGGACGCCCCAGAGAGGACCCGCTGGAGGAGGAGGAGGAGGAGGAGTCATAAGCAACGCCTCCACCTCCTCTCGCCGTCCGCCTCATTAAAACCGGAATGGACGACATATCAATCTCATTACCATAATTTTTAATTCCCCCTCCCCCCCTGCCCCCGTACAATTTACGAGATGGAAGTTAGTTAGATAGTTAGTCAGTTATTTTGATCTGGGCTGGAAAGCTGCGCTCAGGGTATCTCTCTCTCTCTCTCTCTCTTTCTCTCTCCCCCTCCCTCCCGAGTGCGTGTACCCGTAACGTAATGAGGATTTGAAATGAGGTCCATTTCGACCATCGTGCAATTTCTATCGTAGTCGCTCAAATGATTACCGGTCGTTTCCTCGCGTCATTTGAATGGAAATGTGAAAAAAAAAGTCCGTATTTTTTTACTCGAGGTTGATTGTGGACTGCGAAAAAAAAAATCATCTGACAACACTCGGGGGGGGGGGTGGGGGGGGGGGTAGAAAGGTATTTACTAATCGTGGCATAAAAGTCTACGGTTTGTTGGTGCCGTGTTTCACTAACTAAACCCATGTGTCCAGTTGATTTACAGTACGTAATATAAACCATTATAAACCCACGCACACACACACACACACACACACACACGCTGTGTGAAAGAGGTACATATGATCAGAGAGATAATGACCCACCTTCCGATAGCCCAAGATCTCATTAACAAGGTGTTGTGTAATCCAGAAACTCATTAGTGGCCCTCCAGATAATCACGCGGCCGCTTGTTAATATATGAACTGTCACTCTAAATTTAGTACTTCTGCAGCCTCACACCTACAGCCTTTCACACACACACACACACACACACATACGCTACATTTAGTCGTTCTGTCCCAGTCACACAAGAGGCATCCCCCAGTCACCCCCAGTTGTCCCAGTCACCCCCTCCCAGTTATCCCAATCACACGAGCCGCCCCAGTAGTGTTATCGAAGTCTGGCTAATGAGTGATCATGTGTCGCTCACGGGGTCTGATAAACACTTAACAAAGGGCAACCGTATCCCGTCACACATATCAGCCCTCCGTCACACTATCTCCCGTTACGCATATCAGCCTTCCGTCACACTACCTCCCGTCGCACCAACCCTCCGTCACACAGACCTCTTCTCTTTTACCAGCCCTTCATCATTACCTCCTGTCACACACCAGTCCTTCGTCACATTACCTCCCGTCACACAGGTAGTCCTGCATGGGCCTGGAGTGTCATACTGAACCTTGCCACTCTGCTGTATTCCGCTTCACTGGTCTTCACTACCTTGTTACCAGGGTTATCCTTCTCGGCATGACCTTAATTCAGCTTTTGTTTCGATATTTACAGGAGTATGAATGTGTGATATCGACATTTTACGATAGCTAAACCTGACCGAAGGTGTGGACGTGGCGGTGCTATAGGGACATGCGGATGGCTCCTCCGGCATCTTAACGATAAGACTGCGATAGGAGGACGATGTAGCACCAATACCGGTACCTCAATATTTAGGCGTTACCGTGGCGACGGCAGCACTTCACGTGCCTCCAACGCAGGCAATACACGCCCCTTCTGCAAGTCGGGGTAAAGGTTAGGTTTACTTCCCCCCCCCCCCCCCCCCCGTTGCTTGGCTAGCTTCTCCTCCTCATCACAGGAGGGAGTGTGACCATGCATACTGGTCGGTCACTTCACTATACTGCTGGTGTGGTGCTGGGCTACTCCTTCCCGGCTGGAGGGTCCTGGGGTTATTCCTGTGATTGTTGTGTTATGGACAAGTTATGTATGGTGGGAGCCGTTAGTTTGGTCCACGAAGACGAGACCTGTGGGTGCAGCAGTACAGGCCAGTTTGGTTATAACAAATAGCTATAGTGCTCTCTTAGACTGACTTGATCGTATTTTACCAATTATATTTGTTGTTTACAGTGATGTAGTAGAGTTAGTGCAGTGGGACAGGGAGCTGTAGGGGTAGTGGCGGAAGGTAGGGGGCTGCGAGGATAGTGGTGAAGGATAGGGGCTATTATTAAGAGTAGTGATGGTGATCAGTATGAGTGGTTGTGTTGGAAGGCAGGGTCTGGTGCTCCTCGTGCCAGAAGGTGACCCACTCCCTCACTGTACCACAACAATGGCCTCGCTACCATCTCCCGTATTGTCGTGTGACCCCGCCTTACAGCCTGTCACCTGCCATCTTCCTCTCTGGCCTGACAACCCCAGGCCTCCTGTGTTCCCTAGACACTCACACACGCACACACTCACACACACACGCGCACACACACACACACACACACACACACACACTTCCTTTTGCAAACGTTCCTTTAGCCAGTTTTTGTCTTGAGATCCTTCTCTTGGTCTGGATGGTCGCGCCACCTCTGGTTTCCATCGAGTTTGGTTTTACTTGCTTTTTCGAGGCCGGCACAAATCGAATCAGTCAGTTTACTTGGTCAGCAGACCAGGGTGTTAGGCAGCAGGCGTCTCGTCTCCTTTGCTAGCGGTCACTTGGCTAGCCTAGACCGTTGTGAACGTGGTGGATCAGGGTATACGCCCGAGTTCCACACTGCGTATAGCTCTTGGGATGGGGTTTACGCTAGTATGTCCGTACCTGGAGGACAGGACATCGTTGGTTAGAGTTGTGTTATGGACTTGCATTCGTGTTTCCCCCGTCTCCTCGGATTTCAGTATGATTAGCCACTCATCTTTTTATGTATTCGCGAATGTGTAAAGTCTTTAACGTGTTTCCTCGTGTCTGTGTGTATGTTATGACTACATTATCTACCTCTGTTTTCTCCCATTTTTTTTTTTTCTCTCGCGTCCTCAGGCTCCAACTTTTCGTACTTGACACTTACTTTCTCAATTTTTTTTTCTCTGCATCTTATCTCAGCTTCTGATCTCTCCCTGGGATGTTTATTCTTTTCTTAGTCTATATTTAGAAGAGAAATGTTGTCAGGCATGCCAGTTGCTGGGTGGTCAGGGCTGGTCACTGGTGGGGTTGGGGGTTGGGGGGGCGGCAGGCATGTCTGGTCGTCAGTGTTGGGGTTGGGGCCAGGCATGCCATGTTGTTAGTTGTGGAGGTTGGAGTCAAGCATCGCGAACCATGCCGTAGAGCCTCACAGCTGGGCATACTTGCTCCTGCCTGATGTTACTGGGTCTTGGGTGGTTATCCTGCCTCCTGGCTGGTCCCATTGGTTTACTGGCTCACGGAACGATGCGGATGGTTGTCCATATCTGGCACGCACGGCGGATGTGGGTCCCCTTCCCAGTCTGGGTGTTGGTTCCTCGTCCTCAAGCACGTGATTTCCCGTTCACCTGAGCCAAGTGCTGGTCCTGGTCACGTGGAGGGGGCGGCAACCTGACACCCTCAAACCCCCTCCCCCCAACAACCAGAACCTGAACCAGACACCGGTGCTCCCCCCGTCCCATGATGGCTTAGCGATAGACGTCAATTTCCTTCTACGTGATGGGTAAGCCTTGAAGTTTTGGTCGTGTGGGGTGAGCTGTAGGCCCCGTTGGCTCGTTGTAGGTTGGGTCGCGGAGCAGTGGCACAAGCACTTGACCTCCTGTTGCATCCCCCCTCCCCCCTCTCCTCCTCCCGCTGAGGTGCGACATCAGCTTGATGACCCCGACCAAGACGACCAAGACCCAATCACTCACCCCGCCGCCCGGCCCCAAGAACCTGGTCCGAAAGCTCTCTCGTAGTAGCCAGGACCGAGGTCTTTCGAGTGCCGCTCATGCAGGGCCAAGGCTTGGTACCACATGACGGAGGTCTTACGTGTGCCTCTGAAGGTCGGTGCCACAGTGCTCGGGGACCACCGTGTACTAATGAAGGTGGCCTGAGGATCAGGTCACCTGGCCTACTCGTCATTCCTTCAGTACTTGATGAAACCATCGTGTAAACCCGCGCGTGGCCACATCTTGTACTCACCAGCCTAACTAACTATGTATAAGTTTGTCATAGTAATTGTGTGTGGGGCATGGGCGATGCTAGAGGGCGACAGCGTCATGTACCCGTAGCTTGTCCCGTATTTGAGTCCTGACTGTGACAGCCTCCTGTAGGTCCGCCGGTTGAGTTCTGGCTGATAGCCTCTCAAAAAATTACTGCATGAAATAGAAAGTTTCTTTTATCTTATTTGATTTTGTTCGAGAAAATTGACAACGATTTACATGAAAAGTATCATTATTGTGTTTTAATGCGATTTATTAATATAGAGAATTTTAGACTCGGCTGACTCGTCCACAGAAGTGTTCAAGCCAAAACAGTCGGTCAGAGGATGTCCTCTCGCCAGATGACTCAAACGTGTTTATCATTCCATCGTGTTCCATGGTGTTGGTGTGAGCGCCACCTGCAGCCACCTCCTCCTCCCTGTGACCAGCACCGCCTGCGGCCTCCTTCCTTTGGCCAGCACCGCCTGCGGCCTCCTCCTCCTCCTCCTCCTCCTCCTTCCTGTGGCCAGCATCGCCGCGGCCGCCGGCCAGGTCAACAAGCTGACGATGTGGAAATAATAACTTGACCTCATTATCAGCCCGACCCTTAGACATGTACTGCTGCTGCCTACTGCGCCATCACCTGGGCCAGACCTGCTAGGCCGGCCAGCCTGGCCACAGAGCCTCATGGTTCTGTCAAACCACAACACCCACCCTTTATGATACCCCCCCGTGAATAGCGCCTCCTCACCTGCAGCCCTTTCCCAGGAGCTACCCTCAGTGTTCCACCCCACCCCATCCCCAAGACTTTGTCCTTCCGTGAAGTACCACGTTATATCTCGGAATCCGCAGGAGGCGCTCCTGTCTTTCCACGTAGACGAATAGAATAAATATTGAGAGACTGTGAGTGTGGGAGGCTTGCTTTTCCCGGTGGGCAGTTCTGAACTGGGGGTGTAGCAAGGCTCTTCGCTCCTAGGGTGCAGATCTGACCTAGGTGGATAGCAAGACTTGTCCCTTCCTCCCAGGGTGCAGATCTGACTTGGATGGTAGCAAGTCTTGCCCCTCCGAGGGGGTAGCTCCGACGGAGAGGGGGTTAACAAGAATGATGTAAATGTTGGGGAAGTTTTATATTGTGTTGTAGGGAGTTAAAGCCAAACCCGTCCCGTTGTCTTTGGTGCATCAAATGGACGGAGACGACTGTGCAAGGACGGCCGTCAGTTGTTGCAGTGCCCGCGGACCTGTCTTAGTCCCGCTGACGTTACCCTCCTTCGTAATGTACACCTGCAGTCTCGAGAGACCCGTATAGTGTCATAAGAAGATGACACGCTTTGACATCGGTATTTCACCATGGTGTCATGAGGAGGTAAGTTGCTAATCTGCCGTGCAGTGGGAGACGCACGGCCGCGGCGCACTTTGGCGGCAGGTGTGTAGCAATCCAGGACATTGGGAAATCGCGATGCCCTCGGCTGTAAGAACAATGCGACTCCACGTCATGTCTCCCGTCACTAGTTCTTACCGACACCTGCCTTTGACTTGCCCCTTTCTTGCGCACTCCACTGGACTGGTCAGTGGCTGTACTAGCTCCCTAAGGCAGAGAGTTCTTGCCTCGGAACGCCTTCATCACTGATTATTATAGCGTCTGTCTCACGGGGGGGGGGGGGGGGTGGAGGCTGCGAAGTAACGGGTTGATCATCCTGTGTATGGAATCGCAGGAAGTTGCATCATTTAACTGCCACAGTTCTCGTCTGTTTCTTTGCCGCGAACCACGTAGGTGTGTCACTAGGGCTGGTCCTGATGTGTTCCCCGCTCTCTCGGGCCACACCGAGTAAATCTAGGTACGGGTGTGCGTTACGCTCCTTGGAGGGTGACACAGGGTATAGACTCGTTTGGATTCCGTCTTGGCACGATCAACTCTGACTAAAGCCAGCGGCGGCTTGGCGGCTGTCGTCTGAGGACCGACAATTCAGAACTTAGCCCCTGGAGACTATCTGAAGCCCCGGGCTGTCCTTATCTGAGAGGAGGAGTGTCCACAAGTGGATTGTGTAACTGTTGATGACTTCGTGTGTGTACCGAGGCCAGCAGGTGCATGGGATCGTGTTGGTCCGTGGGATAATGATGAAGAAGAGAGGCCAGTGATGGGGAGGTGGTGAACAGACGTTTCTAGAGTCAGGACACTGGGAGGGTACCATTGGCAAGTAAAAGGTTGCAAGAGACAGATGGAGCGGGAGGTGGTTGGTGATGGTGTAGGGTAGGGAGGACCTCCGGGTGTCGTGGTAGCTGTGGCAGGGAGTAGTGAAAGTGTAGAAGGCACTGGGTATGATAGAGGAGATGGAGAAGAAATTGGTTAGAGGTACAGTTTTTTGTGATGGTGTGGAGGGAGAGTTTTGTGTGACGCTGACGCATGAACCACACTCGGCCAGGGTTTCCTCACTCGTGCCACTGTAAAAACTGGACCCCGAGCAGCGTCCATATTATTGCTTCTCCTCCTGTTGTTGCTGTTGTGAACCTCACACACACACACACACACACACACACACACACACACACACACACACACACACACACACCTTGTGGAATTATGGAAAGTGTTCCCCCAGACGACATTGAATACATTCCAAAAATCATTTAGTAAGGCTCAGACTGGTAGAGAAGACAGCTTGAAGTACACACTGTAAGGAGCAACATGGAACCGTCCACTGATAACTTATCACGACCGACGATAACGGCACCCATAACAGGTGCTCGTGTAACTTTGCCTGTTTGGTTTGTTGATCTCCTGTGTTACTTGTTTCTCATTTTTGTTTGTTACAATAATATATTTAGCTTATGAAAATGTGAAAGAAATTACAGATGTTCAGAAGGAACGTGTACACGTGGATGACGTGCGCACGTGATACGACGTGCACGTGCAGGGCCTGTGAACGCGTGAGGCAGTGGACACGTGAGGGTTTTCTCCAGTGTTCTGTGGGTCAGGAAAGACACTGGGACCAACACAACGGCAAGTGTATGCAAATGTAAGACATATGGACCCCATACGGCAGAAGTATATCACAAGTTTTACTTGAAGAACCTCCAAGTGTGTTTATGTTCCCAGTCTGCAGTTAGAATTGAATACCTGTTGCCCTAATAGGCTTGGAAGACTTTGTGACATATCACCATTACACTGTAGTCCAGGGACGCCACGAATACAATGAAAAACTTGTAAACATACAGGACCCGGAATTTCATCGGGCCACCAGCAAGAATAAAAAACGATGTTGAGTTATCCAATGGAGAAATTTGAGAATTCTTTGGACAAACATGTATGAAGTTTACGTCGACTTGCGCGTCACGGCTTGAAATAACTTGACTGATCAGAGGAGCAACAGGAAACCTGGTTCACAGACCGAACTGTGGAGGCAGATGTTAGTCTGAAATCAACAGAAGTTATGGTTATGGCATGGCAAGGAAGTGTGACCTCGCTCTTGTTATAGAACTCTTTAGGCACATGTTGCTGTCCGTACGTACGTAGGTGATCAGCTGTGAGCTACTGACGTGTATTTACTTAGGCCAAGTATCGGTTCCCCGAGGAGGCTGCGATTTATTGTCACCTCATATATCGTCGTGGTAAGGTAAAGGTGAGGACAGTTTCTGGCCAGTGGCAGGAGAAAAGTGAAACTGTTGGTGGTGGGTGGGGTAGTAGAAGTGGCTTTGGCGGTTGTGGTAATGGAAGTAGTGGTGAGAGGCGGCAGTTTCACCACAAGCGTCACCAGTGCCCTCCACAGCCCTGACTTTGGCCACAGTAGAGTATAACAGACAAAAGGGCTCTCATCTCATCCGACAGTAATGAAGCCATGCTCACCTAGTGCTCAAGTAAACTCAAACCTTCCATCATAACCAACACGCACAGGCAAAACCGTTTACACTTGAGCTACAATACATAACTCATCACACCCCCAGGAGCTCATGAAACCTTCAGATCACAGCTGTCACCATGGTCAGTCATGACACACAGCATAAGGGACACCTGAATTATGCATGAAATTTCCCCCCTAAATATCAGAGTGTTGTTTGTGTGTATATGTGATTCATATCCCCGTGCTTGCATGCGTTCGCTTTATTTGCATGAATGGTTTTGTTTACAGAGAATTGAACGCTGACGTGGTTGTAGGAAATGTCATAGTGCCTCCAGAATGTCATGATGAATGTTGTTATCCCAGTGATGATGTCTGATGAAGCCATGTACGTCAGTGCACACAACGCGGCGGAAATATTTCCTGGCTTCCGCACTTTCATATTTCTCTGGTAATACCTTCCACAGTGCGTTGGATATTGCATGTACTTAGGTATTTTACTTGGTCAGCATGTGTTTACGTAAGCAAAAGTGAATGTTTAAATTGGTATATCGCTGGATCTAAGGATGTGTATCCTTGTGCTTGATAATTTCAACAGATGAAACTTTAGTCACAGTGATGGTGCTCGTTTTCCGAGAAAACGTACATACAAAGAAAAGGAAATGATACAAGTCGTTATTTCGCCTTCGGTCGAA
Source organism: Panulirus argus (assembly GCA_038088735.1). Taxonomy (NCBI): domain Eukaryota; kingdom Metazoa; phylum Arthropoda; class Malacostraca; order Decapoda; family Palinuridae; genus Panulirus; species Panulirus argus. The sequence goes on along the minus strand of JAYMFT010059874.1, from coordinate 4,089 downwards.
TGGAGACATCGTCTGCACCAAAGGTAATTAAACCGGATTGTTACTAAAGACAAATTACCTATAAAGTAACTCAAGATTTTGTGTAGTTCGGTTGTTTAGAAAATTTGTAAATGGTGAACTTCACAAAAACACATTCGGAAAAATGTCTTTTACCCTCTACAACCTGCAGAAACCCTGGAGCCTCCTAAGTCTTCGCTGCCATGGCTGTTGTATTTCTAATTTCATTTGTTGATGAAACTATCGGTATTTCTGTCGTAACTGAGGATGTTCCAGCCAAGCTACTTACGTCTTGCAACTCGTTAGCCTTTTTTGCTTCATGTGAGACAGCCTTGATAGGGACGCTCGTTCGTGACTGAAGTCTGTGCTTGGAAAAAAAGAAAACTATTAAATGTCTTTTCGCTTATGTAATTAATTGAGCCCTAATACGCAAGACTCGTCAAACCTGAGACGTTAGATGTGAAAAAGATTAAGGGAATCTTTAGTTTGGTGCCTCAAGGTCATAATGAAAAAAAAATGTTTTGTATGTCTGCTTCATGAGAATTGAGTTAACTGCCTCATACTATCGGTATAGTGCCCAAAACGAGATTTAGAATGCTCGGGTAATAAAACAAGGGATTACAAAACAAAATACATTATGTTTGAGTAGTGATGATAGAAACAAAGAAACGCTAACGGAATATAGCTGAGGTTTTGAGGGCGTGCCGTGAATGTGTAAAACTTCCAATTGTTGCGACAGTAGGTTAGCCCTCACCTGCGTAAGAGGCCTCGTTAGGCTAGGCTAGGCTACGCTATGCGTGCGGAATTTCCTGCGAGCTCCAGTCCTTGAGTGAAGTCATAACTATCATCTAACACCCTCTTTGAAGTGACGGCTTTTTTCTCCTCTTCAAACGGTTGTCTTCAGGATGTACAAGGCGTAAACCCATCTGGCATTTCCTTCTTTTAGTCAACATTTCCTTTCTGGGAAAAACAGTTCTTATTGCAATGTCGTTTTGTTTTGTCAATCAAATACAGCTTCATTTTACTCTGGTCGGGAACAACGCCATGTGGTTTTGTCCAAGCGGGTTTCAGCGCCATATTTTTTTTTTTCTTTTTAAAGCAATAGTACATTTGCTATTGGTTGATATAATACCACGTATATGTGAGTGAAACTGCAAACTGACGAGCTACATGTGGTCATTACTGATGAAAACATATTTTTTTCAGTTTGTCTTGTAAAACCATATAACACCATATATGAATATGGCATTGCTATTATATGATGAGGTTGGTTTTTAAATGAAGTATCATACATCGCCTTGGTGTTGAGGAATGTAACGCAATTTATTCATAGTATCTCTAAAGAAATGTAACACCCGATAAACGTTATGAAATATAACACCATGCAATGATTCCGGCAATTTATTGAGACTCGTAACAACATTTATGGCATTAGTATGAATAAATGTAAGCTTATTTTGCACTGAGGAATGTAACACTGCACTAAAGTAAACTACTGACGGGTACTGAATGCATCTTAATGATGTATTGAGAAACATGATGCTGTATTGATTAATATAGTAGGCAATACATTGCAAGCAGTCGCAACACAAGCGGTAAAGGAATACATTTTTGTCGTAATCCTGACAGGGAAACTTAGTAAGGCTTCTAATTGAGTAATATAACTAGTATGACTGACATAGGGTTGTTTCTATAACTGTTGTAGAGTACTGGACTTTATTCATAAAAACAAATGCGTAATTTAAGGTTGCATGACTTTAGCTCGGAAGGTTTCATCGTAAATACTCCTGAAGAGCGTGAACCGTATAAGGGGAGCGTTATCATGGTGTTTGTAATCAAATGAGGGTGAGAATAGTGTGTGGGTGTTTTAGGGCGCGTAATTAATGTGGGTCTGATGGAGTGAGAGCGCGAGCAGCGAGTAATTATATCTTGGGATGTGTTTTATTTGTTAATGCCATAAGATGCGGATACCTAAAAGTGTTTGTGTTTATTTTTCAAACTGTATGGCTATTTTAGGGATCAGTATCAGGATGTAAGATATTTTAGAAGATAAAAATGCGTTGTTAATGGGCATATTATGGTAAGATGGTGGGAAGAGTGAGGAGCATTATTGAATTACGTGTGACAGGGGTGGCAGGAGCGTGTGGCTGGTTTCTGGGGTGCTTTATTAAGGCGTGTTTGACAGGATGAGGGCGGGAGGAGTGACGTCTACCGTTGCATAATTGATGGGCGGCTGGCCAGGTCGCCGAGGAGAATGTCAGAGGTGGGGGAAAGGCGCGGGGCCAAGCTCTCCAACCTCACCCGTGTGTCGTCATCGCCTCCTCCTCCTCCTCCTCTTCCTTCAGGTGCTACTGGTACTGCTGATGTTCATACGTGTGCTGCCTATACTGCCGTCGCTGCACCTGTTGTTGTGGGTGCCGCTGCCGTTGCTAGTTTTCATGCTGGCGCTACTGGCGCTATACCTTGGTGCTACTGTAAGTGCACGTGCCAGCTTTGCTAGTATTGGTGCTGATTGTGCTGCTGGCGAAAGCACAAGTGCTGTTTCTTATCATGTCCAGGTCGGTGGACCCTGTCGAACAGCGAGCTGAATTTAAGCGTATATGTGTGCCAGAGTATAACAAGTGAATCTACAATATTATAAATGATTATTTTATTGGAGTAATAGTTTAAATCACTTTTATAATACATTCTCTTAGAATCTGCAAAGAAATTAATGTAAGGAATTAAAAGAACTCGCGTTTGTTCACCTGACAAATTTGAAACTTTTTTTTTTTATTGTGAACGTGTCACGAGGTTGGCTTGAGCCGGATCAGTGTTAAACCGTCAGGGCGGAGGAATGACACCTCTTGCAAAACAGTGATTGACCTCTGAATTCCGAAACTGGGTTTCTGGTCGGGAAGTGCGCCACTGTTAAAGTTTCATCACCAGTATTAAGAGTGAGAATAATTGTTAATTCATTTTTTCGTATGAATATACGCATATACCACACATTCAGCACAGGTAAGTGAGAGGAGGAGGAAGTGGTGTTGATGGAAGTATTAAATTTAGAGCGTTTGTGGTTGGTGCAGGCGCATAGCAACAGAAATGTAGGTTGGTAAGTAGTGAAACCTGTGTCCGGGCGCCGGCGTCTGTTGCCCAATTGTGTAGTGAGAACGTGGGTGTGCCAGGTGTCCCCAGTGCCCAGTGGCACCGTCCACACTCGCCTCACCATGGACGTATGTACTCACCCTTCGTGTCCTTGTGTCAATACAAGACTTCACAGCGTAGGATAGAAAGGTACTGACATCCAATAGCAACCTGTACCCTTATAGTCAGCTCAAATCGCAAAGCTGATTTTGGAAGGGTATGTGAACAAGGCAAATAATTTTTAAGGCTTTATGAGTTCTGTCATTGTCTTGTAAGGATGTAAATATGTATATAAGGTGTGAGAGAATGTAAGTATCTTTAGGAGCTTGGAGGACGCGGGTGTGCGGCTTGGAGAGTTGACTCATCGCAAGAGGGACGGCTTTTGGCACGAGCATTTGCTGTAACAGTGTACGAACCAAGCAGGTGAGGGAGGCATGGCGCTCTGCTAGATCAACACCCACACCCAGGTCACACCCTGAGGGACCTCTTGTGCCTTAGGCCCCAAAAGTCATTGAGTAACAGGACTCAAAAGATAACTGATTTGAGGAGGATGTATGTGTGTATATATTCCCGGGAGAAATTGTAGTGTTGCAGGCATGTGAGTGATTTGCGGTATGTGATGGGAGTTGTACCAGCAGCGGTATGACAAGAGGGTCGACAGGTACCGGCTGTTGTCTTCCTGGTTAGTGCTGGATCCCTCTGGTTTATCAGTGGCTTACCTTCCTCCACGAGAATCTGCGTCTTGATGGTCCAGAGTAGGTAGTCCAAGTGTGGTCACCAGATAGACACCAGACACTAGTCATTTTGTTTCCAGCCGGACACAAAACCCTGTTGACCTTATTTTCTCCAGCCTAATACCAAACCCACCATTCAAGCACCTATAGACATAGGCTTTATATATATATATATATATATATATATATATATATATATATATATATATTTAATTAACTATAAAAATATTGA
>JAYMFT010059873.1:0-29403 GCA_038088735.1 Panulirus argus | reverse complement strand
TGAACCAGGGCATGTGAAATGTCTGGGGTAAACCATGGAAAGGTCTGTGGGGCCTGGATGTGGATAGGGAGCTGTGGCTTCGGTGCATTGCACATGACAGCTAGAGACTTAGTGTGAGCAAATGTGACCTTTTATGTCTGTTTCCTTGCTCTACCTCGCTGATGCAGGGGGTGATGCTATTTTCTGTGGGGTGGGGCGGCGTCAGGAATGGATGGAGGCTAGCAAATGTGAATATGTACATGTGTATATGTGTATAAGCATATGTATGTGTATGACTGTATATATGTATATGTTGGTATGTATATGTATGTATTGTGCATATATGTGCATGTATGTATATATGTGTGTGCATGAGTGGATATATGCAAAACAGACACAGGAAAATGAAAAAAGACAAGTGAGCCAGCTAGCGTCAAGAGCAGATGAGAGAGCCCTTTGAGGGAAAAATCCTCACCTGGCTCCTTGTTCTGTTCTTTCTTTTAGAAAGTAATATGGGAAGGGAGGCCACAAAATAAATCTCCGCATTAACTACATGCCTTGCTCTTTTGTCTTTACTAAGCGAACTTCAACAGAACTCTCTCACACACAAATACTCAAATTCAGAATAAAGAATAATACCAATCTATTTCTTTTACATTTAACAATGATTTATTCTCCATCACTAAGTCTACACAGGGATTAAGTTCATCCTGCCACATGACATTTCAAAAGAGAAAATTATATCTATTGACACAAGAAAAATGATTCCAATATAACTTTGATAATACCGATTCAAATTGTGTATTACAAAGTTTAGTAAATTCTAATCTAAGATCTCAACATTTGCTAAAGACATATATATACATCTTTATAAGCATATGATCCGCATGTATAACAAATTTCTTACTAGTAAAAAGTTCATTCTTGTATATATTCATTCATCTTACAGCAAATCTTTTACTGGTAAGAACATCCCTGTGCATATTCATTCATTTCATATATTATTTCGTAAAACGACGATAAAAAGCCCAAAAGAAATCTTATTAGTGTCTCCTCAAAGCTCAACGTTTTCTGTGAACTTTGTGTTAGAGAGATTGGCATCACTGCACGTGTGGGCCAATCAGTTGGCTCGGTCCCGATGATACACAAACATTCAGTTCAAAATTTAATAGAGCTTTCTCTCAATGAAACTTCTTAAACAAACTACTGAATATGAATGCATATAATCATTCATTTAAGATGAAATAAGACTGGTCCCCAAGAACCATACAAATACTCGCATTGAATAGGATAGTTAGTAATAGTACGTGGCAACTGACTGTCTCTTTTTTGGTAGAGCATTTCTGCAGATGACAGTGAATGTTGAGCTGTGGTCATGAGAGGAGTGTGGTGCTGTCGCGTGTGATATACAGTGATTCGCTTGAATTTTCAAGTCTTTTAGATGGTTGAATCATGTTTATAGGTTTCAGCCACCTGCATGTGGTATTAATATGTCCAATCATACTCAGCGTCTGCGGATGGGAGTCAGATAATGCTCAAACGAAAGGTAAGTGTGTTGGTGAGGTTTCTTTCATGAGCACAAGGAACGAATGTGAGGGCACACGAGGCCACAAGTTTTGGACCCCGATCTTAAATAATATATTAAAATTCATGCGTGACATGCAGGCATGGGAGATTTCCACGAAGTTACCATGAATGCTGCAGCTTCACACGGAGGGATCATCCTGTTATGAATAGTTTTATCACTTTAGTTAACATTTGTTGTTTACCTAATACGGATTTATGTTACGAACATATTATAAACATAATAAACCGCATTCAAAGTTTTTCTGAGTACAAAGAACTGTATTTGTTCAAGAGAATGAACGTTTCAGGAACAGCTGTGCGGATGTCAACAAAGGGATCAGGAACGTATGCGCAGGCAGGCAGGTGGTGAGGATGTGTTCCAAGATCTCGCAGGTAATGTTCGTAGTGTGGGAGTTGCAACAAGGTTATTGACAGGACAAACAATTTGCTTTTATAAGTTAGTATGTGTCAGCAGAGTTGGATGTACTTTATAACAAAGCCAGAGGTAATGTCTAGGTCTGTATGCTTTTTGCATACACCGGCATGCATGTTTAGCCTGTATTTAGCGAGATAAGGTTCCTTATACAGGATATACAGAGGGAAGTGGAATATACAAATCATCCCATGCGACGGTTCATTGAGATTACATTTTGTCTTTGTTAGCGTATAATATTTGGTCATACGGAATTCTAATTACTAAACTGTTGGAAAAGGTTTTACAGCACCACAGCGTTGGGAGAAGAAGTCAGCAAGTGCCAGGGGACACCATCAAGCCGCCACACACCGGGTCCCTACTAGTCATAACTCAGATGCTTGGCCGTCGCCGGTACAGGGAAATAAAATATGACACCACGCTGAATGTGTCGGTTTTCGCAAAGGAAACCACATATGTAGAAAGGAATTGTTACTAAGTGGATTAAACGGATCACTTGAAGATCTCTCCAACAAAGAAATGAAATAAAAAGGTATATATAACTTTCCTTGGCTGTTTCATTACGTCATAATTACACTGTCAGGTTTCGTTTCTACCCCTTCTTCCCCCAACATAACCCTAAACAATGAAACGAGGAAAGGCAAATCTGTGTGATGCGTATCATATGAAACAGTTCAGTGATGTTTCATTTATGTCAGATAATTGGATTATAAAGATTGACACAGTTACTCAAGGAAAAGAATATCTGTTTTAACGTGACATAATTTTTAGATACAGATTCTCATATCGGGTGATCCTCCTCCTCCCATTAGATGGAGGTTGGCAGATGCAGACACCACTGAGCCTCTCGCGCTCCCATTAAAGAATGATAAGGCATCTTCACCGCCGTACCATAGTCGCTGAAGGCATACTAGGACTCATTGCTGAACCTCCTCCATCACAGAAAACAAAATATCACGCTTCCGACCTACGGGTGGAGCTGCATAACATGAGGGAACCACTCCTCCCTTTGTTTTTGTTTTATATATTTTTTGTTTTTGTTTTTGATTTCGCATGGGCAGTTCCACGAACGATGTGTTCATATATGTCTACGTATGATTGTATTCATGCTTGCTGTTGTTGAATGTGTGCATGTGTATGCTTGGATACGTGCCTGTAAAATTACTTATTTGTAATTCTTATTCATACTGTATGGGCAGGAAGTTCTACACTCCTGGGACCCCATCTCTTGAACATTCTCTACCATCATACAGCTTCTTAGATTTATGTATGTCTACACATGATTGGCGATTGCAGATGTGCATGTGTACGATTTTCTATGTACGTGCGTTTGAAGCAAGCATATATTTCAAGTGTTTATCATTTACAGGCAGTGAGGCAGCATGCAAGTTGTGCTTGCTGTTAATCTTCCTCTGTAACATATTGGCACGTACCTGCATTACTTGTTTCTTAATTAAAGTACTTTCGTTAGATATCATGATCTGGCGATATCGTTTTCTGGTGTATGTCAGAACACAGACGATTTCGTTTCTGGTCTGAATTTTTGCATAGGCGATATTCTCTGCTGGTATGTGTTCGTGCAGTCGATTTTTTTTTTTCTCTCTCTCTCTCTGGTTTGTGTTCGTTCGCAGTCATTCGTCGGCTGGCTTATGTTTGTGCACTGACTGGTGAACGTACAGAGCTATTGTCACCATATTTTCAGGATAGGTCTCTTTCAGGAAATCCTAGAGCTTTGTTGCTTTTTATTTTTTTTTTTCAAATGTCAAAGGTGAGGGTCAGTGGGTGTTGCGTCTGTGGCGTCAGGGGATGGTTTTTTTTTTTTTTTTTTTTTTTTTTTTTTTTTTTTTTAGCTAAGAGGGTGTGTGGGTAGGTTTCTAGCACCAGGGGATGGATAAGGGGTCTGTAGCGCCAGGGGTTGGATAAGGGGTCTCTATCGCCAGGGGATGGGTAGGTAGGTAGGTGGTCTGTAGCGATAGTTGATAGACAGGTAGGTAAGGGGTCTGTAGCGCCAAGGATGGATACGTAGGTAGGGAGTCTTCAGCACCAGGGGATGGGCAGGTAGATAGTGACACGTCTGTAGCCCCAGGGGATGGATGGGTAGGTAGGGGATCCTAAGCGCCAGGGGATGTGTGGGGAGGTAGGGGGCCATATAGCGCCAGGGGATGGATAGATAAGTTGGGGGTCTTTAGCGAGAAGGGATGGGAAGGTAATTAGGGGGTCTCTATCGTCAGGGAATGAATAGATAGGTGGTCTATGTAGGGGGTCTATAGTGCTAGGGGATGGGTAAGTAAATAGGGGTCTTTAGCCCTAGGGGATTGATAGGTAGATAGGGGGTCTTTAGTGCCAGGGAATGGGTAGGTAGACTGGGGTTCTGTAGCGCCAGAGATGAGTAGATAGGTAAGAGGTCTGTTGTGCTTGGGGATTGGTAGGTTGATTGAGGGTCTGTTAGTGTCAAGGAATGGATAGGCAAGTAACTGTAAATGTCAGAATGGTGCCCTCTTAAACTGCTGTTGGCTTCAAACACCAATCCAATGTTCGTCTATTAGATCAACAGTACCAAATTAATAATGAAATTGGTTGTGTGGAAGTGATCAGTGTCCTCTTGTGAAGATTCGCTGAAACGGCGGAACAGTAAAGATCGGTTGGTGAATGTCACGGTGCTCTCTGGTAAGGAGTTCCCCTTGATAAGACCCGATGTAATAAGTAAGATTCTTTCCAGTAACCAAGTTCTTGGGTAATAAGTAAGATTCCTTCTAATTGGCAAAATCCCTTGCATTTAAGAGGATTACCTCGGGGCATCCTGGCCGGCTCCCGCACGACCAGCTCGCTCGCCGTGCGGAGGCCGGTAGTGGTCGGAGGCCCTTTGTCCCTCCTTCCACTGGAGCCCCACGTGCCGGGGAACCATACAGTAACTGTAGGGCAGCTCTCCCAGCAGCAGATCCCGAACATGGCCATAAATACGTCTTCAGGGTGAATCCATTAAAAAGATTTCCTTGTTTTTATGTAGGATCTCTAGTACAGCATTTACAAAATTCCTTTGAGTACTTGGAAACGTTTATATAAAGTTAGAGCATCTCGTATCTTCCAGTCAGACTAAAAACTGTCATAGTATAAGAAACCAGCCACACGTGAAATGACTGTAACGATCCATCCCTGAACATTAAAGCTATGTAATGCTACTTTGTTCGTTTTCCTCCTCTTATGATTGCTCCACCTCTGAGTCAGGTCTACAAACAACTGAGTAGCTCAGATCAATTCCTGCTTTCGTTTTCTATATTCACTTTTCCCTTCTTCAGAGATGGCCAAGACTGGGGCGTCTTTTTGGCGGTACCGTGTCGGCTGCAAGGGAAAAAATTTACTTGGATAAAATGGATTACATTTTTGAGGAAGGTGCACAACTGAAGTTGAGCTTGTCTGGGGGAGTGTGGGTGGATGGGTGAGTGAGGAAACTGCAGAGGAAAAAGGTGTCAGCTAACGGTCAGGACGGTCAAGCAGGATATGTGTGTGTGTGCGTGTGGTAATGAGCTGAAGAGCTTGTGCTGAAGTGGTTTGGACATATAGAGAGATTGAGTGGGGAAAGGTTGACAGAGGATATATGTGTCAGAAATGGAGTGAACAAGGAGGATAGGTTGATCAAATTGGAGATGGAAGGATGGAAAGAAAAAGATTTTGAGCGATCGCGGCATGAACATGCAGGAGGACGAAAGGCGTGCATGGGATAGATTGAATTGGAGCGATGTGGTGTGATGGGGTCGAGGTGCTGTCAGTGGACTGAAATGTACCTGATGATAGTGGCAATAGCTGGGGTAATGGAGCACGTGAGAGAGTCACCCCCATAGTAACAGGTTAGTGGGACTGGCTCTATTTTTCCCAATGCTCGTGTTCTCATCTACCCCTCCTCTTGCAGCTCGGTCTGCGGATCAGGGAAGACCATGAAAACTATCCAGGTAAACACGAGAGGAAACCATTACCATCTTATATCCAGTTAGTTGACTTCAGTTCTGTATATGCTGTGTTCGCAGTTTCTGAACTTTTCACTGGAATAAAAAGTAAAAATGGCTTCTAGAAAGATTACAGTGTAGGTATAAAGACTTACAAAACATATTTACAGCAAAACATCTTCTAAATTCACTTTCCATTCTCTTACATCCAGTCTGTCGAAATGAGTGGATGTGTTACTTTTTTTTTAACCTTATTTAACTTAGCATTCCTTTGTAAGTATGATTTGCTGACTAGCAGTTTGTTTCACATGAATTTCACCTCATTCTGCATTGGGTTATGGAGTTAGGTTCAAGGAGGTGGGGTTGAGCTAGAGGTATTTTGCTGAAAGTTCTGTGGAGTGAGATTGAGGGGTTGAGTTGAGAGGCGTGTAGTAAAATAGAGGGATGAGCTACTTAAGTGTATTAATGTACGGCTGAGAAGGAAGCTCTAGCTGGGAAGGGGGGGGTAACCTTTACGGGCAGGGTTTAAAGTATTTGTCCGAAGGGGGATTGGATTGTGGCAGGGGTTGGTTGATAGCGGCAAGTTGTAGGTCTATGGCAGGGTTAGGTCTTTAGGAGAAAGAGGTTTGTCAGTATCAGGGATGGGTCGATAGAAGGGGTGGGTGTGTTGTGACAAAGGTAGGTTGTTAGGACCAAGGGATGGGTCATTAGGCGCAAGGGGTGATGCGGCAGGGGTGTGTCATCAGGAGCAACGGGTGCTGGCAAGGACGGGTCGGTAGAAAGGGTGAGTGTGTGCGGTGGTGGGTCGGTACGAGCAAGGGGTGGGTCTATAGCAGGACCGGAGAGCGGGTTTCGGGTCTTGCCAGGTAAGAGAATCTTAAGCAGGACATACGCCAAAGAAACTTTCTTGCAGCACGTTTTCGCCACGTTCTCCAATGCTTCAACCGTGTTGCCTGGGAGGTAGCTTGGCGGCCGAGGGCTCTTTCTTTGGGGAAGGGGGAAGGAGGAATCTGAACTAATTTTAAACTCAAAAATAGTGATCCTGGCTCTCCAAGTGACAGTGTGTTTCATAACAAAAATATTAAACCATAAAAAGGAAAATATGAATACATGCAACATTTGTACCAACACATTCGTTTGAATACACTTAATCTTGGTGAACTTCTAGTAGAAATGAGCGAGGGTTGTCCTACTCCCATTGGTTCCTAACCTAGGCTGAGAACGTAGACATGGGTGTGAGTTGAACATTTTCGGACGGGTGATTTTTAATTTCAGAAACTTCGTTTAGCCATAAAGGCGCCAGTGCAAGACGAACGACAGAAAGGTTCTGCTTTGGCATTGTAGTCATTTGGAATTTTAGGGTAACAGTCAGATTATTACTGGGTTATCCTAGTGTATGTATTCGTGAAATTCATAGGCCAAAAAGTATAGCAACATCAGGGTCCTGTAGACCATTTATAAAATTTCAGTAGTAACAGCAATATTGAGATTTGGTGTAATAGTAGTATTTAAGAAAATTTCTTTGATGAAAAAGTGAAATGTTACTGTACTTGCTGACTCGTGAGAAAATACAGATCTATTAAATCGATGACCCCAAGATTGTCTTGAATATTGACCCCTCGGCCCACATACCAGGTTTCACCATCACGCCTGGGGAATGTCGTGGACAATATTATGCTCTGGCGCTCCACTCCAGCACTGGGTCCTGGAACTTAATCTTCATAAAGGAGTTCCCAGTGCCGCCCGCATGGGTCCTAGATGTCCCCTGGATGAAGAGCTGGGATTTCGCCGAGATATCGGGGAGTTTGATCACGGCTGACGTGGGCTAACTCCACACAGGAGGGAGCAGAGGGAATGGGGAGGAGGAGGGGGCTAGGCTAGTAACACTAGTATATGTTGGTATTGTCAGGCCGTACTTATCTTTGCGTCCTCTGGTGTGTTCAGTAGTGTTATTAATTAATGTTGTTTCTCTAAGTAAAGGCTACATCTTCAAAAAGCAATTGAATTTCCAGTTAAGATTTGAGTACTGCAACGCAGCAGTTAATAAACTGCTTTTCAGCTAACAAATAACAAGGAAAACTAACAGCATAAACTATGTGCAAAATAACTATACGCACGATTCATGTATTCTGTTTTATGTATAATGGACACAGAAACTCATCAACAAAAATTGTGGTACTGTATTGAACCAAAACTCATTATTGTAAGTCAGTGGAGGAAAGCAGTATTGTTTCACGGCCGATGTGCTATATAAGTAATGCAATACCGAAGAAGCATTTTTTTAGACGCTTTTCTCATATCACCAAATCTTTCCTTCGTTCATTTTTTTCTTAGACACATGCATTTCCGTCATGATTTGTTACATTTCACGTTTACGATTTTTCGTACATCTGAGTTGACAAAGATATGTTTTTGAAATTACTGAGGTACATTCGTGTTCATTATTTCTAATTTCATCATTTACCACGTCTCGTCATTCATTGAAGTCATGAGTTTCTTTTCATAGTAAGGTTAACTCCACTCCTCATGTTTTCCAAGCGTATTATAGAGTTTAATGATCATCGCATTCTTCATTTCATTAATTATACGTCGTGTTTTTAGTCCGTCTCAGTAGGGTGAATGCCCGAGTGAGTGTCTGGTGGCATTGTATAATTTCTGTACATGTCTTGGCTCAGCCGTCCCGGGTATAGAATTTCAGTTGATCTAAGTAAGCGACAGAATTCCAGGCGTGAGTGAACAAGTGATATTTACGGTGACAAATGCTAGAAGAGTCAGTCCACAAGTGTCGCGTTAACAGCGAGGCCCTTCAACACCGCACATCGCGTTACAGCGAGGCCCTTCAGTACCACGCACGTCGCGGTATAGCAAGGCCCTTCAACACCACACGCAGGTCGCGTTATAGCGAGGCCCTTCAGCACCCAATCTGTCAAGCTTTCAGACTGGTGTGATACCTTCATTTCTCAAAGGAGTTGAAAATCTCGCCATTTGTAATCGTTTGTAGTGATCCGCTGGCGAACTTGATTGGTGACCATTTGCAGATTGACAAATAAATCCCTTAGGTTAAGGACGTTGCAGTCGCTTTGGGCGTCCAGCGTTTAGAAATCTACTTTAGACTCAGAGAGTAGAGCAAGGTCTACTTTATTCTCTCCTCATGAACGTAGTTGCGTGGTGTGGAAATGGATCCTGAATCCAGTTTAGAGAATATGGAAAATATATGTATTTGACAGTAGGGGGAAGATGTTCTTTACTTGCCACTAGAAAGTAAAACAAACGCCAACAGTAATCCGATGTAAATACTCCAGAAAGTCCAGAAGAATTTAGTTCAAAGTTGCCTCAATTTGAGAGACCAGGGTGATGCGGGCGTGCGGGCCGCCGCTGCTGACAGTTTGGTCGGACACAGGTGGTGTAGCTGCAAAGCAGCCACGATCAACGACCCATGACCTGCCTGATAACGCGTGTGGCTCAGGTGTTAAACCATCTTAAAAAAATTATAAAATTACAGGTCGTTGTATTTGGCTTTGTGGAATAATAAAGATATAAAGTAAGGATGAATTGTGGTAGTTAGTTTTTATTGTGTTCGTGTTTCGTGCGAAGTGTTGTGTTTTCTGATGTTTCTTGGATTTTAGCCCGTGCGCATACGTTCTCTACATTTAAGATTATAATAATTATTCTAATTATTATTATTATTATTATTATTATTATTATTATTATTATTATTATTATTATTCACGCGAGTGGCCGTGAAATTACTCGTGATCTGCTCAGTGGAAGGGTTGAGGGCTGCGTGCCAGTGATAGGCTGAGGTATTGCCCACTGTCAGGACAATGGGAGTGGTTAGTGACCCCCCTCTTTCCCCCACGGTTTTATGGGGGAAGTTGTCTGCTTGGTGACCTCACCAGCCATGAGCGAGAGACTATATAGATTTATATATCCAACGTCAACTGTGTTTATATGTATGTACCTAATACAGAGGACCCTCAGTCCTCCTCTGTAACTCTCTTGTGTGTCACATATTTGTTTAACTTTATACAAGAGTTTGTAGAGAGCCTGTAGTGTGTCGCCCCCACCTTAGCATGTGGTCTGGTAGATAAAGTAATTAAACTAACCCGGACCCTCCGTATGTTTCCCATCATGCTGGTGCTCAGAGCAAGCTGGCTTGCCGGCCGGCCGCCCACACCATTCTGCTCTCCTTGATAAAAACGTTAAATTTTGAAAGGTCTTTTAAGTGTTATTTAAATAATGACCCGGGGTGGGGTAAACACAAGAAGGGGATTAACTCGTGAGACTTATGAAATAAAGTCTTGTAGGGGAAATGAAATAGATCAGTTATTTAAGAATGAAAAAGTGCTAGAAATGTGAAAACATCCTGATTAAGTATCAGTAAACTGTAGTTCATTAGGAAAGCCGTCATTTTGGAGCTACTGCATTGTGTTTTTCTTCATATTCTAAACTGTGTTTAGCACGTTTAAAAATATCTGCGTTGAGCTTCACCAACACAGGTTGAAAGAGAATGGATTTGTAGCAAAAAATTTTAATCTGTGGTAACCTTCAACCTCTAGAGAAGGCTGTAAATAGGTCATTGATGTCAGGGCATTATGTGGGGCTTGTGGAAAAACGTCGCTGTGTCACATTTCATGAACTGGCTTAATAAAAGAAGAATTAGGGACCTTTGACCCACAAATGATCGTAAAGAAAAAAACTAGAAATCACATTGAAATACGCAAAGTATAGGGGATATTGAAAGATATTTTTCAAGTTTTGTAAACACTAAAACGTGGGCAAACAAATTTTTGGAGTCACCTTTAGAATGTTGTGGAAGAGAAATCAATCATATCACATATTTATCCCAAGGACTTGTGGGCTTGTGGGAAAGTCTCATTTGTGCTGAAATTGTTGGGAAAGCGTGTGTCGGAATATAAGAAAGGCGTCCGGGTGTGTTGTACTTGCTTGCTAGATTGTACCTGAGCTGGGGCTCAGGAAACGAAGAATGGTGTAAAACCTTTATTGTTGAGGACAAGAGGAAAAAGGAAGGAGCTGGGCAAAATATGGCTTCCTCCGGTAGAGACGAACGTCAAACTATGGTATTCAAGTGCATCGATAATGTTAATAGATACTATGGTAGATGTGTTGGTTAGCCTTAGCGAGGCGAAGTTCAAGCTCATACACTGTACGTTGCGCCCTGATCCCATTACTGGGTGGGAACGAGCCTTTCACACGCAATGGGCCTTCGCCCGAAGGGGGGCTACTAATTATGTTCTTACCCAGCAATAAATGTAAAGGCGCGCCATGCGTTACACAGGTTTATGTACACATCCTCCTGCACTAATCGGTAAGGGCGGAGCAAACGTATCAAGTTGGCCTGGTGTCCATGTATATGGAGGATAGAGTACCGAGTGTCAACGCGCGCCGGTTGCAAAGGTTTTGAACTTGCTATAAGAACCGAATTACAGTATTTCCGTTCATGTATATTTTATGGGTTATTTTATTTTGTTCAAAGCTGGGCTTCAGCTGATCCCGCTCTCTTGAAAATGTTGTTACCGGTTTGCCAGACGGATCACCCCTTGTAAGAGCTACTCCCAGCCCCCTTAACCCTGGGGGCCTGCTCCTCTGTGCCTTAATCCTCTCTGCTCGTGTTACCGTGATAATCCCGGTGCTCACTAACGACTGGGGTCCTCCCCAGCTTGCATGTGGGGTTCTGGTGGGGGTTGGGGGAGGGGCAGGGCGCAGCCGACCTCTCCCAATCTAATTTTAGCCCCGCCCTTGTCCAGGAGTTGTTTAACTGTGTCGGTCTGTATGAAAGAGGAGGAAAGCCTTGTCTTAATGTTTCCTGTAGGGCAAGGTGGTGTTGCCCGGGCGAGCGTTTACAACTGTAGCCTTGTTAGCCACTGGTATCCTGACTTTGATTGCTTTAGATATTTGAATATCATTTAATTGATAATGTAATTGATTGTGGCCCAGTTTCTGCAGTTTTAATGTGCCGTGTTCTCTTACGCCACCGCCCGTTAGTTCGGTAGGAGTGCACGGTAAATTCGCAGTTTCTCCTTTTTTTCAGCATAAATTAATGAATATTGTTAATGATGTGTTTGTGTGTGTGTGGAGGGGGGGGGTGTACCCACTTGACCATGAGCTCTTTTAAGGGAAGAAAAAGAGTGGAGAGGTCGAGTTTATCCACGGCCAGGGCTGACTTCTCGAATTTAACGAGCACCTTCGCCGGCGAGTTTCTTCATTTACATTTATTTGCTTCAATGAGTTTCGTTAATTTGGCGATTTTCATTTTTTTTTTTTTTTGGGGGGGATAGTGTTTGAAGTGCTCTGGGTTTTCAGTGTCTGCCAGTAGTGTCGCGTGTTAGTTGGCAGTTGTTACTAATTGGTTCGTTCTTGTGTGTGTGTGTGTGTGGTGCCGAGGCCCACCTCCTGCCTCGCCCAGGACCTGGGGGAGCCTGGGTTCTTCACCGTACGTGGGGGAGGAAGGGGAGAGGGGCAAAAGGAGGCCTGGCCGTAGTCCTACCAGATGGTCGGGAGGTTAAGCCTCCATCAACCAGAGAACATAAACCCAGGGGCTGGTAATGAGGGTCCGTGATGGTGGAGGAAAGGAGAATCATGATGTTGGTGAACAGGGCCGTCGTGTTGAGGAGGGAAGTCATAGTGTTGGGTGGAGGGATGATAGAGCGCTACCACCATTCCGTCCTCCTCCGCCCCCTTTACTGTCAGATGGAGGAAGCAACTGGTATGAAGAACATGAGAACACCTCTCACAGAGTGCCTCACAATGGTCTGCCGGACCAGGGAACACTACATGTCCATTACAGGCTCTTGTCTGAACCCTGCCGGATACCAGAGGGGTGAAAAATATATATATTCGCTCCAGATTCCAGAGCTTGCCAAACTCTGGTACAGGAGAAGGACGCCCTTGGGTACATCCGTGTCCACGAAATAGTTACAGAGCTAATGAAACCTGAAGACATGAGGCCTTAAAGTCGAGGATATCTGTCTGTGAATACGCTGCATTAGTGCCTTCTTTTCTCCTGGAGTTGTTCCATGGTAGCAAAAGCCCCGGCTGTAGTAGAGAGAGTAACTGTGTGGACGGATGTTCACTGTGGAGACGTGGTAGGAACAGAATCCCTTCCATGAGTTTGACTTTATCCGTTTCCTGGCAGACAGTTACTACCTCTCTCTCTCTCTCTCTCTCTCTCTCTCTCTGTCCATGAATGTAATGACCTTCCCCTACTATCCTGCCTTTCCCCGGACTCTCCTTGTGCCCCACGCACCATGTCGGACCGAACCCTAACCCCGGCGACAGACTGGCCCTGACCCGACGAAGGGACCGGCTCTGAGCCTTCCCCTTATATCCCTTTAAGGGAGGATTGAGATACCCAAGGCACCGTCACCTGTCACCAACTCTGGAGACGTCCCCAGAACATTCATAATTATTATGATGATCATATCATTATTGTTATTGACCTATTGTCATAGTTTTTATCGTATAGTTTTTTGTACGTATCAACCATCACATCGCTACAGACGATGCAAAGCCTTATATAATCCCCAACGTTCACTGGACCATACCCGCCTCTCACCAGTAACCTTCATATTCAGCATCTCAAAAAAAGTTCTGTTCCGTTTAAACGTATGTGTGCTTGATGTGCCCGAGTTTTATATTCATCAAAGGTTAAAGCAAAGGCATCTTATTGGATTTCCTTTCTCGATGTAAGTGGTGGCTCGATGCCCCGCGACTGCTCCACAGAACCACAAAATGCATGGAATATATTTGTTGAATCTGGACGTGTGGATCATGGGCAGGGCTTTGTCGAGCGTCGGTCCAGCCAGCTGTTTCCGCTTAATCTGTAAGTTGGTTCCTTCTTCCGGGCTTAAGGCCTGATAGCTTTCGGGGCTTGTTAATATCCAAGCTCAGGGTTTGATATGGTCAGAGCCCAGGGCTTGGTATGGTCCGGGCTCTGGGCTTAGTATAGGATGTGCTCAGGGCTTGGTGTAGTCAGGGCTAAGGGTTTAGTATGGGCGGGACTCAGGGCTTGGTGCGGTCTAGGCTCAGGGCTACTTGGTATAGTCAGGGCTTACGGCTTATTACGGTCTGGGGTCGGGGTTTGATGTAATCAGGACTAAGCGCTTAGTGTGGACTGGACTCAGGATAGGGAACGGAACGGGCCAGGCTGATGACTTGGTATTAGCCGTGGTTTTAGATGGTTACCTATTATCATACAGTGACATGCGAATGATAGAGAAGACAACAGAGGATATTTAAATGGCTCTTAAGGTCACTTGCACTGTGTCGTACTCATGTTGTGCCCGTTACTGACTTGGTGGAATTAACCTGCCTGACCGCTTGCCCCAGTTCCCTGGTGAGCTGCTTTCGTGTATGGCGAGGGCGTGGTCCGGATGTGTGGGTAGAGGGTACACCGCGAGCCAGTTGCCCTTTACCCTATGGCTGCCGTCGCATGGCATGTTCTTAACTTCCACCAAACCTGTCTTTCCAGCGGCAGCTAACCTCGCTGTTGCTATCCCTGAGTTGAGGGCGCTGCGCGCTACCTCATAACGAGATCTTTTGTAGGTGCAATGTCCGCAGGAAGCCTTGTTCGTCCCCCCAAATGTATTTTCAGAAGCGATACGTGGCTGAGGTTTATTGTGAATGCAAGCATATAACGCTTTCAGAGTGAAATCATTGTATATCTAGTCGCTGAGACTAATGTTTCTAACTGTGTGAGTATCAGCAGTCCGCCTCAGTGTGCCTCAATCTATCTTAAGGAACACTGTTCTTTACTCCTCCAGGTTGCCACTTCATTTTGGGCATTTCGCTTCTAGGCGCTGCATTTCTACCACATGGGCTTCAAGATGGTTGGCTCTTAGTTTTTAAAGGCGCAGAAAGCCCGAATTCTCATCTGGAAGGAAGAAAATGTGGGTACACTTGGGATTTTTAAGCCTACTGGGCGCTTACAACGCACGATCAGGCGGCTGCTTCCTTCAGCACCTCAGCAGTGCCTCGCCTCATTCAGGAGATCAAGGCTCTATGGAACCAAACATGTACCTAAGAATACTTCAGGAACCCTGCCAGTTCCATTTCTGGACGTTTGCAGGTGATAATCATGGTAAAGATGATAAAGTAATGACAATGTAAATGTGACATGGTCTTTGAAAATGTTTGGGGGGGGGGGGGAAGCAGAGTTTTTTTCGAACACAGACCTTGTAAATCATCCCCTGTCTACCCTCAGAGATGCTCATAATCTTACACATACTTGCGTGCATGTACGTCGACAGTTTGTGTTAGGCCACAGCCAGGCTTAAATAGATGTGCATAAGTAAGGCACTTAGTGTACTAAAGTGTTGTTTTCCTCATCAGTCGGTTGGCAGTTTAAACAGCCTTGACGAGCCACCCTTGACGGACGTGAGGTTGTGTGTCCAAGGCTACTGTGCATATGTGGTCAGGGCGCGATGGCGGCAGGGATGGGTGAAGATGCTCAGCCCTCCGAGTTTAAAAGCACTATCAGAAAATGGTCACTACACATTCAATATATATTTCTTTTACGCAAAAAGAGAATAATTTACTATATTAGATGAAGTAACACTTGGAAACGCATAATAGAACTTAGTGTATTTCATGTAAGGGTATCTTATAACTAATCTTGACATCTGGCAACTCTCATCGTTGAACCTGTGGGCAAAATCCCAGATTATTTTATAGGGCTAAGCATATAAATGAGACTTTGCTTAATTAATTTCCGTAAAAAAATGAATGTTGCACGATTTAACGCGCGCCGTCAGATAGAGTGATAAACCCCCAAAAAATGTGAGTGGAAACTCGGGAGTTTGCAGTCTTTATTTGTGTGACGTTAAGATAGAATACGAAAATTTCATTAAGGAGGAACTGAAATGAAGTTGTATTAAAGGATATTATTTAAATCTTTGCATACTCACAAAAATATAAGATAAAAGTCATTATGCCGTATCGAATGTTTCTGTGAATCTCTCTGGAGCCGCCCAAGCGATATTTCGTTTTCCTTGGCAACGTCTTTGTTTACTATTCTGGTAGTGCATTATGGGGACGTTCCCAGCGGGGCTGCGCCTCTGCCTGAGTGGCCATTGTAGGGCGGCGTGACGGCCCGATAATTGACGTCAAGGATGCTCTAAGCTGCTAATGTTTTGGTCTTCGTTTTCTCCTAAAGCCATTTATAATTCTGCTTTTTCCTGTTCTCGATTTTCCTCCTCTTTATCACCCTTTTCTTTTCCTCTCTTCTGTTTCTTCTTCTCCTCATTTTCTCCTGCATATCTCCTCTGTCCTGGCCTCTCGCCTTGGCCGTGGCAACGGCACTGTTACAGCTGCCCCGCCGCTCATGTACACCATCACTGTCCTCTCCCAGCGCCACCGGCTGGCTACCTTCTATCTGTAAGGCTCGTATCTCCAATGACTCCTTCAAGATTATAAACCTTATGGGTTTCACGGTTTGGCGTGGCGCACTGTTCCATTCACATAGTAAGTTATTCAGGGTTACTTTATAGACAAGTTTTTGTGTCCTGCTCGTCTGGAAATTTGTAGCATTTTAAGTTCCTGTTGCGGCATCCACTGTTTTCAAGGTTTTGTTTCTCGCGGCTTTATTCAGTGTGTTCGTGTAACTAGTAAACCTCCTTTTTATTTTGCAGTAATAATTTTGACGATTTGATGATACGAGTACTGACATTCAACGTCTTTCCTGATAATTCTCTGTTTATTGTGAGTCATTTTATTTTTGTTGCACTAGAAGCAATGAGTTGTTTGATTTTCTTCTGTTAGTTCACGTGTTAATTCTTTGAGTACGATGGCATAACCCTTGGGTACGATTGCGAGAGACCTTTGACTTGGTCCTTAAGGGTCTGGTCAGAGGCTGGGTCATCATACTTAAGGGGTCGCACCGTCGCGTTCAAGGGTTTAAGGGAAGGAAGGTCGTGAAGTGCATCTAAGCGTGTGTCGGGAGGACTGGGCACGGCGGGGCTGGCGACGCCCTGGTGTCGTTGCCAGCTGCATTGCGGCGCTCAGCCTACCCCTCCCCCCCTTATCCTAGTAGTTGGTTGAGGGGGGAGGGAGGGAAATCTGCAGGGTAGCAGTGTGAGGACACAACGACTACCCTCCCTCCCCCCGTCGTGAGGGGTAAATATTAGTCATAGCAGTGGGCGTGTGATCCCACGAAGCAGCTTCTCGTGACTCCCGCGGTATATATAAGGAGAGTATGATACACATCTGTTGTATGATTAGTAAGTATGTATAATTTTCAGTGGTATGGATATTGTGAACAGACTGCCTGTTTGGCTTCGTTCCCCTTCCCCTCCCCCACCAGTTAACCTCCGCAGCCTCGTCGTGTGCACAACGTACTGTCCTGGAGCCTTGGTAACAGCTGCTGTTTCTCAGAACTAGACCTCTGTTATTCTCGATTTAGTAGTGGGAGTTGTGTGTGTGTGTGTGTGTGTGTTCCGCGAGAATAACAAGATCCTGCCCTCAGGCCAGTACATTTGGCCAGGGTTGATTAGGGTTTTACACTGTGGGCGGAGGGCGTTCATGGCCATAGTTAGTCACGTCCCTCCCAGCTCTAGTTTCGCTTCAAGGTTGCAGGGTTCCGCGGGATCTGTTTCTGCCTAGTGATTCTGAAACGGGCTCGTAGGGCGAGCTTCACGTATTTTTGTGCCTACTGTGACCTGCCTGTGGGTCTGTTATTTGCACTTAAATTGCTTTACTGTTCCTGGAATAATTAAGACCGTGACAAAGTTAAGTTATAACTTGTCGAAATGTGTTGAACACCTTCATCTACTTTCCATGATAATTTTACAATCATACGCCGGCCTTTGGGGGCGTCGGTGAAGGAGGGCATCCCTTCTTGATCGGTAGTTAGCAACAGAGAGGAGGAGGTTGCCATGCCATACCAGTTTTTTGTCAGCTGGGCTTTCCATGTTGCTATGGCCCCCCGTACTGCCTTTATATTCCGAATTTCGCTCTCAGTTCTCATGCTGTTTAAGTGTTATAGAAATGACTATTGCTCGGATTTTTTTTTCTACTATTTTCAACGAATAAAGTGACCTGTGTGGTAATTTATCGCCAGTAACCATACACCCAAGACATATCGGGATATGAATTGTATATATCAGCATCACAGTCACCGGCAGTATGGATGTTATGGCCCGTCCCCGGCCGCTACGGGAAGAATTCACCGTGAAATTACTCTATCTAACTGGGTCAAGCCATTGTACGGGTTGGTGGTGGATGTTGGTGAGTTTTGGCACTATTGTTTGTAGTAGTACCAATAAGGGTATTATGAACTGACGTGAGCCCTGAAACAGTAGCACTTCTGGTAGTTTTATCCCACGTGTGAACGCCGGAACACAAGCTGTAACTTGAGTTGTGATTTAAGGAACAGTATCGCTGATGACAGAATGGGATTTTTTGAGACCGGAGAAGCGATGGCGGGAGTCGATGTGAGCGGTGGAACGATAGCAGTAATTTTGCTGGATGAAGCAGTAGCGTGGACCGACTTGAGTGCCGGAGCAGTCGCATTAGCGTGGATAGGCTTGGGCGTTAGAGCAGTAATATAGTTGCATGAGTCGACCGGAGCCCTGACGCAGTCACAGTAAGAGAGCATCGAGGGCATTACGTGAGCATTGAACTGTAAATCAGTAGCAGGCAGCATGAGCATACATGAGCGCTGAAATAGTAACCTTAAGGTGTGCCAACTAGAGCTGCTGTCGTAGTCGTACTAGTAGCAGCAGAGTAGTGGTAGCAGACATGGAGGGAGGCCTCCTATGCCCGGCCGGGGTCCATGGGTGATGGGAGGGCGGGCTGGTGACGTCACTGGTGATCAACTCTCGTCCCCAGACGCTCTCCCGCCACACGCTGCTGCCCCTTTGGTCCTGTGGTCACTTGTGATCAACTCTCGTCCCCAGCCGCTCTCCGACACACGCTGCTACCCCCCTTGGTTCACGTTGTTGGTGTGTAGGATGGGCGGCACAGCGGCCTCTCCCTTTCTCACACTTGTAGTACAGCGTTAGGAATCCTGTAGGTTATTAGTCATTATTCTGTGGGCAGGTATCTACTTTTAAGTCGTGAAATTGGAAAGAACATTGCGGTAGGATCACGTTATTAGTCTTGTTCTTTCGGACGTCCTTGAGGTAATGTTACATTCACTTTTATTTTTCTTATAAATGGATGTGATATTTTATAAAGATATGTTGCAAAGCTTTACGTTTAAAGGCGCGAGAATGTCTCCAGAATGTTCACACCGCATTCAGCGTGCCCAGAGGATGTGAAGTCTCTTTCTCCAGTATTTGAGTAGATTACAGTGTTGCGCACTGGGATGAGGGGCCCCATTTACTGTCAGCGCTCATTACTTCCGCAGTTTTGAGGACGGTTCTGATACGTCGGGGATGAGTTATTCGTGGGAGGCGACACACGGGATACTACGGCTCATGCTGAACATTTTGTTAGTTTATGCTAATATGTTTAAGACATTTTGAAAAATGTAGCGAATGATACATTTTATTAAAGTACATACAAGGAGTCAGTATTGTCACAGTAGGCGTCAGGAGGGCCGAGAGACTGTGGCATTGTATCCGAGCTGGGTGCAATGGGCGAGAAGACTTACAGTAACCCAGCTCGGGCGTGAGAGCCAGCGTCTGGTGTTGCCCCGAGTCACGTGGGTCACGTGACACCCCCAACCCCCTTCTAGAACCACGGCCTCCCTCCACCCCGCCGCCCACCTTCCTGGTGTCGCCTGCCTCATTCTTACTTCTCTTCAATCTAACTTTCTCAGTCGTACTCACCAGCCCCACTTTAATTATTCATGAGGGGACAGAACGTTTTACGTAAACGAATTAAACTCACGAGTGCGTCCTTTGTTTGAGAGTGTTTGGGATCATAAATAGTATAGTATATTAGTGATCATTAATTGTAATCTCTGCAGACAAGACGTGTATTGGTGTGTGGTGGAGGTTGAGTTAGTGACCTCTGCTGACCCTTTGCTTAGAATGAGAGACGGCTCAGAGAGAATTATTTGAACGCCATCTTTCTCCGTCACGGTGGAGTTAGCCCCTCCCCCCTCCCACTCCCGTCCACAACTGTTGCCTCCCTCCCCGTACCCCCTAGCCATGACTTCCCCCTCCCCTTCCCGCCCGCCCGGGTCCCTCCCCAACCTCCAGCACAACTCCATAGTAACCTTGCTGCTCCCTGATGACAAAATCATGCCTCTAGTGCGCCTCTGTAAACGCTCTTCCTCTTCCGTCTTTGATGAAAACACTCTCCATTCACACTCACCCACCTCCTTGAGTCTCTCTCTCTCTCTCTCTCTCTCTCTCTCTCTCTCTCTCTCTCTCTCTCTCTCTCTCTCATTGCCCTCACCCAGCGTTTTACAAGAATCCCCTGGAATGAATAAAAAAGGCACCAAATAGTTATTTGTGAGAGCCCAGCGGTGAAGACGGACAGCCTCCTTGATGTTGTGCCGAGTGAAATGAAACGCCCTCAAGGAGTTACAGTACATTGAAGAGAAAGTTAGACGATTGGTTAAAAGCGGCTCCAGATGACCTCCAAGATAGACGGCTGTGTGGAGTATGGCACAACGTCAGAGAGTGTTTCCCGTCCCTTCCTTCCCACTAAGATCTTCCATCTTACAACCTTCCATCACGCTATCCATTATCCCCTCTCCCTCATACGGAAGCGCCCCCCCCCAACCACCATTCCATATATCCTTGTTTCACAAATGTAATCGATGTGGCAAAAAAAAAAAAGAAATGTGTTGGGTGTTTCAACTGCAGGGGAAAATTATGAGGTATGCAAACATAAACAAAGCAATTGGTAATTCAAATCAAATTCGGTGAGACGTTGATGCCTAATCAAGTTTCCTGATCCCAGCCAGTAGTGGACCTTGGAACTGTTATGATTATTATGACCGAACTAAAAGCAAAAATTCTCACGATTAGATTACACAAACCCGGCGTCGAATTACGTTATTTCTATAATTTTCTAACTTTAAGTACTTCAATTATTACAGGAATTGTGTGAGATGAATGACAGGATTTAAGGGATGATTGAATTTTGTGAAATAAAAATAAAATGTAAGATCCCAGTATTATTCAGTTAATACCTGCAGTGTACAGAGTATTAGGGAGCAAGTAGCTGATTAACATCATGATTATCCCTGCTTTCCTAGTTTTTCAAATATAACGAAAACATCAAAAGCTGCTGTATCTCACCTTGTAAATTTAATGTTTTAGCTTTATGACTTGCCTAAAGCTTTTTCTGTAATTGTTTCACAAATAATTTGTTAAACAAAGGGCGAATGTTGGATGAAAATGTTTTTGGTGTTAAGATTTAAACGCCAAACAACTCAAAAGGAGATTAAGTTTAAAAACGAATCGAAATACGTAATAAGGGTCCCGCCCTTATTAATGCAGTAAGGGTCCTGCCCTTATTAATATTTTTTGTTAAAGGTTTTTGTTGTATGTCTCAGGGATTACGTTAATCAGTTGTGTGATTGAGGCAGAGTTTCTACGGTTTTCAACAGAACAGGTAATTATTCACAAAAAGTAGATATGTAATGATTTGATTTGAATGAATTGGTAATACAAATGAAAAGAATGTATAAATTATTGAACTTATATTGCAGCTGAGGCAACTGATGTAAATTCATCTCTTACTGAGATTAGATTAATCAGGTCACAAACGAATCAGTAAATTACTGAATGAATCCGCTATCAACCCAAAGTCTGCTAGTCTTATAAACCACCTCGCATCTGGCGTTTGAGGCTAAAATTCAGCACAAGTAATCACGAATTATAACCACACACATACGCTGGGTGGGGTGGTGGTGGGCGGTGCTCAAGGCTGGGGCCGGTCTGTGAATGGATGGATTCATGGCAAACTCCCTTCCACTCGCCACAGTTTCTCTTCCTCCTTTTAATTTCCTCCTTATCGATTACGTATATAATAGACTAGCTCTCTTTAAGTAATGTTGTTGGACTGCGGTACGGTTGCTGTCATATTATTAGCATTAAGCAGTATTAATTTGGAAGAGTGAGACTACGTATTATGAATCATTAGGGTAATATTCCTCAGTAAGTTGATCTTTCTTCCGTTCCCTAAGTCCATCTTCCTCTAGCGTCTGTACTTCCCCACTCCCCTTCGCCCGTCTCCCACTAAAACTCGTACCCATTGCAAGGAGCAATAGGTTTCCCGGCGGTGGGAACAGGGCTAGCATATCTTGAACCTCCTGCCCTTGACTTGCTGAAATTGGCTTCCAGGGAGATATTTTTGCTGGAAACGTACGTACGTACGTACTCGGTGCCATGGTCTGATGTGTGTGTTTGGGGGGTGTACGATGGAGGTGTGGGCCCTTGCTGTGGTTGGGACATGTAGTACATGATTCTTGCCGTGGGAGGGAGAGGTGTTACATGATTCTTGCCGTGGTGGGGAGAGGTAGTACATGACTTTCGCTGTTGTAGGGAGAGGTGGTACATGATTCTTGCTGTGGTTGGGACAGACAGTGCATGATAATTCGTCTTCTTCCTCCGGTTTGTGAATCTTGCCTTTTTATCTCGTTCGACTGCTTTTACAGTCTTCCTTTTTATTACGTCAGCTGTTGTGGTAATTTGGAGTGAAGTGTGAATCATGGCGATGTACTGAAGTTGCGTGTAGTAGAAAGGAAAAAGAAAGTCTGTTTTTGTTTGCTGTGCTAATGTGATGAAAGGTCTGTAAAGGCAACACAAGGAAATCACGTTGGTGGTGATATTACGTACGAAGGAGATGACTTCACTGACGAGAAGATGACTGAGCTAACAGCAAGAAGTCCCGCGTCAAGGCTATGGATGATGGCAAGAATGGAGGCGGTTCAAACAACCGGACCGTTCCGGGTGTTCCCCCCTCCCTTCCGTGGGCGGAACGGTCCTGTGCGGTACCGACTCGGTGTGGATTGATGTGAACGTAATTGGAAAGGAAAGCGGAATGGAATTCTGAAGACTGTGGGAAGCCAGTTACCTAAGGCAAGGATACAAAAGGGTGTCTGTCCGTGCATCGTTACTGACTCTTGAGGGTCATTGATCCCACGAGCATGACGGTACTACCCTTGGCTGTCTGTGACGGTCTGGATTTTGCTAGAACCCCCGAGAGTCGGATCGAAGACCAGCCCATTGTAATAACCAAGGGTCTTTCCTCCGTGGAGGCTAACCCCAAAGTTTTGTAACCGTGGACAAAGGAAGATCACGTAAGCATAAAATCTTTAGTTAGAATGTGGACGGATTGCACAGAAGGATCACAGACGTCTACACAGTGTAAAATCATTATATTGTCATGGCGCTAGAGGAAATAAATCTCATATGAATATAGTCCAAAATTCTCTAGGGTGCATAAATTCTCACTGCTTTATGAAGGAACACACACACAGGAGCCTTTTCATGTATATACGTTTTATTTCGTCGTTCAAGCTAGCTGCAGATAGAAAGTTTCAGAACCAAAGTTTTGTACTTAATATTTTTTTCCGTTATGCCTAATTGCTTTTCCCGTTTTAACGAGTTAGTGTCAAGAACAAACGGACAACGGCCGCATTTTTTTTTTTCTTCACGAAGGAGGTTCCAGTCACGGACAAAAGTCCACATCAAGGCCGGGCCTTAATTGCAATATAGAGAGGTAAATGAAAAGAAAAAAGAGAGACGGGGAAAGTATTTACGAATTTTGGAGAAAGTGAAAAACCTGTCTTTTAAAATGAGTCAGGTCATAGTTATTGGGAAAGACATGAGATGGTAGAGAGTTCCAAAGCTTCGAGGTGTAGGGAAAGAAGCAGATATCAAAATGGCCCATCCTTGAGTTGCCAATGGCCTCGCAGTAATCATGTGACGCAGCTGCTTGCCGAGTATTGCGTGATCTAGCTAGTGGTGAGAGCACACAAACAGCCAACTCTCGGGAGTAAAAACCACAGAAATACCTATAGAAGAGGGAAAGTGAACCAACATTGCGTGTACAGAGTGCAACCGGGTTCAAGTTTTGAAGTTTTTGCACACACCCGCTCTTCCGTTGTCTTTTAAATGCACTGAAACGTGTATGTTGTGACGCACGTATTAGATTTCAGTGTATTCCAGCGTTCTCTGTGAGAGACAACATTTATTGAAGTGTGATCAGACTGCCGTCAACTTAGCTAACTAATTAGATGGTCAGATGTCAGGTGAAGTTATTTAAAACCCTTTTGTGTGCTTGAGGCTCGTGGAGGTTCATGAAGGGCATGGAGAACATAACGGAGCATTGCGGATCTTGGAGGTCATGTGGAACATGGTGCTCTTGCAGGTCATTTAGAGCAAGGGTCCAGTGGAGATCACGTGGAGCATGGAGATCACCTGGCGCATGGGAGCGTTGGAGATCATGTGGAACAAGGAGAACATCTGGGGCGTGGGGATCCCAGAGATTACGTATAGCATGGAAAAGATCTGGAGCGTGGAAATGACTGGGGATATCATCGGGAGATAGAGGAATTAGGGAAGCCTCTGGAGCATTAAGGGCATGCAGAATTTTGGGACCCAGGGGACGTGAAGACCTGGAGCATAGGACTCATGGAGATCTGGGAGCATAAGGGGGGCATAGAGATCTTCTGGAGCATTCAGGTCTTAAACTTCTCCTGGGTCATAGGAGGCATGGAGAAGACCTGGGATTTTGTATTCATTATGATAAATGAATATTGTGTTGGATTTGTGAATCACCCTCATCCAGATCATGGAGACCATGTGGGATATGGGACCATTTGGGACATGGGACCATGTGGGACTTAACCAGTCATCTGGTCCTGGATTGCTTAGGCCTCCTGGTCCACTGTTAAGACAGCCTAGGCCCAAAAATGCACCAGGTACAGTCTTCTTAAATAATCTGTGCCCACTTATCCACTGTAAACACAACCCGGATCCCCTGGTCCACTGTAAACACATCCTAGGCCTTATTGGTCCACCAAAATCATCATAGGCCCCACTAGTCCACCGTAAACAAATGCCAGGTCCCACTGGTCCACTACAAACATCATAGGACCCACTAGCCTACTGTAAACACACTCTAGGACTCACTAGTTTACTGTAAACATATATTAGTCCCCATTGGTCCACTATAAGCAACCCAGACCCTCACTAGTCCACTGTAAACACATCCTGGGCCCACAAATTTAGTCAGTCCGAGCCAATGGGGTAGAACTCTCGCTCGCTGGCCACTTGTATATGTAATTACCTGTGTTTATGTTAATGATTCAGATTTGCATATATGCATCGTGTGTGCATGTGTCTGTATTTCGAATTTGTGCCTGTGTGTGTTTGTCTTTAAATGTATACGTGTGTATACGTGATTTTTTTTTTTTTTTTTGCGTGTGTTCGTTTAGGTACGAACATGTATGAGTGTATTTGCCAGTGTGATTATGTTACCTCAAGTTCCATATTGAAGAATATGGTAAGTGATGCCAGGAACCCATGTTCTTCAAGAAAATGAGGACTGTACAGTGAAAACGTGGACGTCGTTTAGTGGAAAAGCGCTATTTATTTCCCTTGGAAATGAGGCTCGATATGAAGGTACTGGTGACTGGCGATAGCAGTTTTGTTTTAGTATGTGATAGCGAAAAATTTATGTTGTGAGCACACACATAACGGGAAACGATTATTCTTGATCAAGATCGTAGAACACAGAGAATGAAAACAATAGACCGTTGATGAACTGGTATTAGACTTTTTTTCCATATTTTTTTTTTCATCCTCATGTAATTCTAAAGTCGTTGAGTATAAGACGAGGTTGCATCAGTAAGCTTTTTGTTTCCACCCACGTCTGGCCCCTCCCGGGCAGCAGCCAGCCAGCCAGACTGTTCCCCATATTTAGGCCAGAGTTTGTAAACGACTTGGATTTTTGGAAGGGGAGGGAGGAGAGTTCTGACCGGGTGCATCCTCGCATGCAAGCACGTACTTATAAACACAGGAAACTGAATAGATGGATGGATAGTTGACGGCTTTGTAGATCCCTGATCTCTTTTATGGGGGCTCACGCAGCTACAAGGCTGCGTGCGCTTCACGCGGGAACAGGGTGAGGTCGGCTTCTTTAGGGTGGCAAGGACCCCGACTCAAAAACCTTTTCATTCCATCCTTCCGTCTCCTTTTTTCCCCACGATTTCCGACACGTGCATCCGCTTCGTCAACCTCTCCTCACTCGTTCTCTCCATACGTTCATATCATTTCAGCACACCTTCAGCTCTCTCTCTCTCTCTCTCTCAACCACACTCTTCTCATTACCACGACTCTCGATCAGACCACCTCACGCCACATGCTGTCCTTAAAAAAATTTATTTGTAACGCGCTGTACTTCCTTCCGTCCTCTGACGATGATACAGCCTCGTCGAAGGTGACTTCCTCCCACGCGTTGTTACCACCACATGCAGGTGGAGTTGGGAACAACTGTAAGTATATGAACCTCAGAAGGGCCACGGTGTGATCAGAGGACATGGGAGTTGCGGCTGCCGGCGGAGGGCCGCACGAACGCAGATCAATGTTATTGATTTAAAAATCATGAAGATTAACCGTCGCTCGCGAGGACGCTCTCTCTCTCTCTCTCTCTCTCTCTCTCTCTCCAAGAGCTTCCCTTCCAGGTCACGTTCCCCCCTCATTGCCTACCGTTCCTTTGGGGGAGGGGGGGGGGGAGAAGGCCAGTAACTTGGCTACTGGGGAAGGACCCCAGTAGCTCGGGCGCTGGGGAAACGACTCCCGCTCCTTCCTCACCAGTACCAGTAGCTGGACCCACTTTAAGAGCGGAATAGAATGAGAGAGAAGCTTTTAAGCCAACCCCCCCCCTTCCCCTCCACAATCTACCAATCCGCCTGGCACAGGGCGAGGCCGGGTTGGGTGCCTCTGACGTCAACAAAGCCTACTGCCTTTATGATAGCCAAATCTTGTTCTAGAACAGAGCTGGGACCTCTAACACAGCCTCCTTTTGGTGCAGACCAGAGCTACATTATTTTTTTTTTTATCACAGCCACCTCTTGTAGAACAAAGCTATAAGACTCTTGAGGTAGGCCTAAGCTATAGCCTCTAACACAGCTTCTTTATGATGTAGACCAAAGCTACAACCTCTAACACAGCCTGTTCGTGATGTAGACTAGCTATAACCGCTCATTATAGTCATCTCTTCTGCTAGACCAAAGCTGTAGCTTCGACCATGGTCAAGTCATGCTGTGGACAGTAGGCACACAGCACACTCATTGTAGTATCTTCAGCACGACGATACGACTCTTGAACACGACCATACGACCCTTGAGCGCGACCTCACGATCCATGAACACGACCGCACTACCCATGAACACGACCATACTACCCATGAACGCGACCAAATGACCCTTGAACACGACCATATGACCCTTGAACACGACCATGCTACCCATGAACGCGACCATACCGTACGACCCTTCAACACAACGATTCGACTACTGTTTACGATGGTGGTAGGCTTTGACCTGATCCATGAGGGTCGGGTCAAAGACCAGGCCTTCCTTCCCAGGAGTCAAGATGTCGTCGACCCCCTGGCCGAGATCTGAGGTCAAAAACAGCTCCTGACCCTGGTATGTGAATGCGTGGGTGGAGTCCCCTTGGGATGCGAAGAGGCGCTTCCTCAGCAGGTCTTGGGAGTAAAATGTGGCTTGGTTTTCTGCAGACAAGGTGACGCTAAATTAATTAATTAAGCCCAGTAATTATGCAGGGCTGGCCTAATTAGGCTGGTGTGTCGCCTGGCATGCTAGCTAAGGTTGGGTTCAGGATAACTCCAACTGATGTTTGTGGAGGACGAGGCAGAGTCAACAAATTGTAAGTTTAAAGTTTGTTTATCGTCTGTTTGTTGTGTTCGTCTCTCCCTGGATGGTGCTATAGGAGGTCAGTCAAGGCTTGTGTGTGTCAATGTGATTACCATTTGTGTCCTACAGGGAAAGTCTTACACTCGTGGTTCCCCCCAGGTTGGGGACAGTTTATTGTTATGTGACATGCATTTACTCTCTCTCTAATGTGCACACACACAAACGCACGCCAGCTTAAGCCAGATGTGCATTCATCGACGAGCCCCAAGGGAAGGATGTACGCCTAGGTTGGGTGTAGGCCGACTGCCGCACTCAGGATTTGAGCCGGGGCGGATTGAGTTGTGGTCAGCCACTTTGACCACTACGGTCAACGTTGTGTGTTTACCTTCTTGTGCTGTCTTGAGAGGGTGTCTTACACTCGTCTGTGTGTGTGTGTGTAAGGGGGTACCGTCACTGTGGGGTAGGACTGGAGAGTCTTGGGCTGGCGTGAGGCCTCTCGACCCTAGAACTGCTTTTCCTGTTCATACGTAGACAAATAAAAAGCATTTTGTCGGTGTTGATTGACCATGGCGGTGCATTCGCTTTTGTTTTGTCACATTCTCATCCCGTTGCCGGGGTTTTCACCTCCCAGCCGACTCTTATTAGATTGTTCTTGTTCCTATTAGATTGGCAGAAACAGTCTCAGATCAGATTTATAATATGCGGTGTTATGAGGCATCTTGAAAGATATCTCTATCCAGTGTTTCCGTCCACTTGATATTAGAATTGTATGGAACAGTGTCTTAAAATATACGTTTATGCGTTGTTTGACCCCTGACCCCATTATACCTCAGAAATAAGATACATTTACAATCAAGTACATGTCTGCCAAGTTTCAGGTCACTTGGCCCCAGAGTAAAGGAGTGGCACGACACCTTGATTGTTGGGGAAAGATAACGAAAAATAATAATATACTCCCACCATACATGGAGGGACGTGTAATCAAACTGATCGAACATCGGTGTCCCGCACTCGCGTTCTGTCAGTAATAACAACATTCACATATGTCCTCATTCTCTTGTATATATATATATATATATATATATATATATATATATATATATATATTTTTTTTTTTTTTTTTCCCCCGTTCATTCACGCGGCACTTTATTTCTTTTCTCCTCCTCCGTCAGTAGGACCACCCTACTCACCCCCCCCTAACGGTCGGTGGCGTCGGTGGGTCGCGCTGCTCACATTAACACACGCGCTCATTTCTCTCTCTCTCTCTCTCTTTGAGCCACGTGCCGCCCCCACCTCTCTCTCCATTTGTTATTGGCTTTTCTTGCGCCCACTCTTGGCCTTATTACCTCTGCAGCAGGAGCTCCTCCACGAGGCCTGGCCAGGGGCGAATATAACCCCCCATGCCCTCCGCCGCCGACACCCTCCGTCACCCGGTTTTTACTGGTCGTCACCCCCCCCCCTTGCTGATGATTTGGACCCCGGGTGACCTGAAGCTGTGTGTGTGTGTGTGTGTGTGGCAAGGGGTCACAAAAGCTGAATAATGATAATGATTACAATAATGATGATAACGCGTAATAGAATTAACTGCAGTCATGGAGTGAATGTACAGAGATATGTCACACAGTACAGTGGTGGGTTCCTTAAGAAAAAAAGGAAATTATATATATATATATATATAT
>JAYMFT010059862.1:0-14949 GCA_038088735.1 Panulirus argus | reverse complement strand
GTGAGCAGCCGGGGAGCGAACGCGCGACCACTGAGGGACTCGCAGCGCCCTAACCCACCACACCGCCAAGGCGGCTGTATATATATATATATATATATATATATATATACTACTGCTCATCTACCCTTCACTCCCATTCAGAAGCGCAGTGTAATCGAAACCTAAAAAATTCCTCCTGCAAGAGGTCCTGACAGGATTTCAAATACCACATAAAACCTTTTATCCATTGCAGGCCAAGCGATTGCAGATATCTTCAACCACTTCTGCATACACAGGAAAATCCCAAACTTCTAGAAAATTGCCAACATGGTACCATGCCTAAAACCTTGCAAACCATCTAACTCCTCCGTTCACTACTCTCCTTTGGCTTCATATTCTCCTTGTTGCCTTAAGAATCTGTGGAAGATGATTCCAGGATGTTATGGACCGGATTAATCAATGGCTAACGCAACGTAGAGTTTCCCACATCTTTCATCAGCTTGTATTGACAGAATACAGAAATATAGAGTGTGTATAATGTTCTCGACGTCTGTAAGCCAGTA
Source organism: Panulirus argus (assembly GCA_038088735.1). Classification (NCBI taxonomy): domain Eukaryota; kingdom Metazoa; phylum Arthropoda; class Malacostraca; order Decapoda; family Palinuridae; genus Panulirus; species Panulirus argus. The sequence goes on along the minus strand of JAYMFT010059862.1, from coordinate 14,407 downwards.
CAGTGCCAAAATTGGTTAGAATCGTGAATGTTTCATGTTACTTTCACCAAAAGGTTTTAATTGACCACTGCACTCCACTTACTGTACCAAATCAACGTTGGCAGGAACAATCTGTGAAAGCAGGTTACTGCATTACCGGGTTCTGCATGATTAATAGGGCCTTGCATGATTAATAGGTGAATTGGACAAGGATCGAATATGAATTCTTGAATATGAAAAGTGAATCATTATAAATTAGATATATCTTATCCTAGTTCATGTGCTTTGCTCATCCACTGGCTTTGGGACTGATATTAACCTTCAAGTATTCTTTCCTTTATACTCATAATGAAGAGCACTTGCAGGTGGAATATTTCGGGACGTCTTATAGACCTGTAGCAGAGTTCTTATCATGTGCCACTTTAAACTTTCTCATTCTATTTCTCATCTGAGTTCCTGAGTTTTATGATCGGACCTACTGACGTTGGCGTGGCTTAAACGTACTTCCAGTACCTTACAGTACTCCTATTGCCTCTCTATTATCCTACTTGGCACTTGTTGCTGCACTTCCATAGCTGTGCTCCCAATATCTAGGTCACATGGGTGCCTGGAGTGCTAGTAGTCCTGGAAGGAGGTTCTTTCTCCACGTAGTCTACGTCAAACACTTGATTAGAACCTCGTCGATCCTTTGTTCCCTCTCGAGCTTTAGTTAAGTTCCCCTGTCATGCATTAAGAGCACGACTCTCAGAGAAAATGCATATGATAAAGAGAATTGTAGGGGAAGCTAAACTTAATTCAATGTGTACGTTTTTAACGCCTTGGTATGTGTATACCCGGGCAGTATCATCTATTGTTGAATGGTATGAGCAGCTTATGACCTCAAAGGTATCTCAAACGCCTTAAAAAGTTTATTCAATTGGTGAGTGTAACCTGATGCTGGCGGCTTTAAAGACCTGGCAGTAAATAACAGGCTTAAAGCCCAAGTAGCCTACCAACCAACCAGCTTACCTGATGTTATGTGTGTGAATGCTATAAAAATATACCATATTCTGCGAAAAACTGAAAACCAGCCATTAGATACCACCATTACTGTCAAATTCTTTTATCTGTAATCTATCGGTTTAGTTCCGTATCACTATTAGCTTTGGATACTGAGTAATTTTGTTCTACTGTACTGTTTATAAAACGCAATAACGCTTGCAGAGCATGAATTTGAATATTATATTCTACTGAACAATGTTGATTCAGGCGGTAGGAGTATATCAGGGAAAGTATTGTGGTGGTGGTGGAAGTAAAAGTAAGTGATTTACTTGTAAAAAAGAAAAGAATAACATAACCTGTAAAAGCCTCACCTAACCTCCCCAAAAGTCAAAATTCATCTTATGTTCAGTATTCTATATGAAATACACCAGTCACATCTGTGATTGAGCGCCGCAAAGATGGCGTCTGATGTCAACAAACAGACGACAAAGCGAGCGGTCATGTAACTCCTTGGAAGAGGGAAGTTTAATGTTTACAGAGTTCTTCCATCATTTCGGCCAACAGGTGAGGTTTTCAGAGGGTTTCTTGATGTTTTACAATTGTATTACCTACCCTTACATTACCTAACCCCCATATTTTCCTTGATATACAGAATCCTCATTACTATCGTCTTAACTACTATCCTGCAATGAAATATAATGCTCCAAATCATGCTCCCAGCCGCTGTATTATCCTCTAAACACCACACTGGTATTGAAGAAAAAGTCAATCAGTATCTAAAACTAATAACAGAGCTAAGATGATGAATTTACTTTTACTGATATTGGAAGCCTAAATGTACTGACTATTGAAATCGACTGGCATTAGTATATGGTTCACTGACGTATATCTCACATCAGATCTCTTACTTATTACTTCTTTCGTAGAGTTTAGAAATGACGTATGAAATACAAAGTGTGGGATTCTTTGTGGCACTCCTATATTTATTCCCCTGTAATAACAATCTGAACATTCTTCTATTCATTGCAATACACTTTGGCGTGAACATTCAAGGCAGTTTCAAAGACTATTACTACCACTAAACACTAAATTGAATTACTGAATTGTTTATTGTATATGTGTAATGTGAGAGATGGCCACAATGACGTCCTATGCTGTGTTGGGACCTGAAATAAAGCATAAATCATTGTTACAGAATTTCATCACACCTTTAGTATATACCCTTCTTGGTAAGGTTATATGAAGTATCTTGGGGAAAATATATGATTTCTTAATGAAGTAGTCTATATCATATATTTTGTTCTATAGATGTCTAAAGTTGTCTTTATATCCATCGACCAATTGGGTAGGCCTATGTTTGTACTATAGGTTTTCATACGTCTTCATCGTATCACATCCAGCAGGTTGGGTGAAACAGTCATATCACGGATCGTGGTTCATGGAGTAGAGGGAAGTGCAGAAAACCTATACAGTCACTAGTAACCGCATGACGCACCCTCTGCTCTAACAGGGATGCTGCTTCTCGTGTCTCTCTCTACCTGACCCAAGTCCACGCTGACAGCACCTCTCTAGGTAAGGTCGTATTGACAAAGTCCCATCTTGGTGTAGGTGATGTATCAGTTTTAAGAAAAGTCTAATGATCTAATCGATACAAAATTCCTCAATTTTTCTTGCGTTTTCCCATTGACTTCATAATGGGATGAAAGATAAAGTCTTGTTCAGACTCATGCCGAGGTAGACCTCAAAGCACAATAGAAATATGAGTTTTCTAAACACTGATCTAACGTGATAATCCTGTCTTGTGGTGACGTCCCAGACAGTAAACACAGTCACAAGTGAATTCGCCATATAGTCGTTAGTGTTTGCAGTGTGAAATATAAATTTCTTTTTTTTCCATTTCTTACAATAGCGACACTCGTCGATTTAGCTTGTTTGTCCAATTCGATTAATTTCCGAGTTGAAGTCATGAAACACAGTTGTGCCTGTATGTAACAAAAATGAAAAACTGTTTGTAACAAAAATGAAAAACTTTTTTCTTTTTTCAAATTCATATGATTTCGAGCAAAAAATTTGGCACATGAGTCGCTCAGAGCCAGCTGACCAACCAGTCACATGTTTTTTGAGGACGGATGTTGTGAGAACTTGAAGCTCACGAGGAGAACCATCCTTACAGCACTTCCGTTGCCGTTAGGACAACATGTCACAACCGCATCACTGAATCGTCTAAGTCTGAAGACATCCCAAAACCTCGACCAAAACACACCAGCCGCTCCCTCAGTCCCGTACGGTGATGAGCAAGTCTTGTTGGAGAGCCAGGTGGCTAAAGGGGTTACGTGAGTCGTGCCGCATGTCCAGCTTGCGGCCGGGAGGAGGAGAGAAGTGTAAAGTCTGCACTAACGCCGACGTGAAGACAAGCAGTTCCATCCTCACCATCGCTTCGGCCACGCACCGACGCTTGCCTGTTGACACAAATGCCTCAAGGAACTACATAGTATAAAAGCTATCTGATAAAGAAGATAAAAGGATAAACGTACGTCACATCATACTACGATTAGGTAAATCTAAAGCAATTCAATGTTCTAAAGAAAATTCTTCCGTGTGGGTGTAGTTTTGAAAGGGAGTATCTCATATTGACTTGATTCTCCGAAGAGAGGAAGGTCCTGAGTGCACGGGAAGAGTTTCACTGCTCAACTTACCGACGCCAAAGGGGAGGAAACCCTCCTTCTGAGTGTTGAAATTACCATTGTGGTCGAGCCATCGGTCGGGAAGGAACTGGTCGGGGTTGTCCCAGTAGCGCGGGTCGTGATGCATCGAGGCCACAGCTGCGATGATGACGGCGCCCTGTCCAAACCCAACGCATCAGTTGGTCTTAAAGTCGTCACACATGAACGATTAAATTCAGTAAGATATTTCTCTCTCTCCTCTGTAAAAATCATCATCCAAAATACTTGTAAATTATCGAGTAACTATTCAAAACTATTACCTTCAGCTGAAAATTACTATCAACAATCTTAGCTGTATTGTTTCTGAGAATGCTAATAATTCATATGAAGCTTCGTTTATGACGCATGAGATGAGTATTTTAACGACACAAACCACTTCTTCTTTCATCCCGCGGGAGGAACTTAATGCACAACTTCTTAACATCACATTCAGGGATATCTGGCCAACGGCGCCCTCCTCACCTTCGGGATTATGTAGTCACCCAGCCGGGCCTCCTGTACTGCCGCGTGCTGCACGCCCATCGATGTGACGGACGCCTTACGGTGCACTTCGTGGATCACTGCCTCCGTGTATGGTAACCTACAGGAAGTAACAGCCAATGATGCAATGGGAAAAGAAATCTATAAACTGAGCTAGATATATGTTGCATTACAGACGTCTAGACGCATAAACTACCTCCTGCAGGGTGTCATAGCGATGGTCTAATGTCAATCAAGGATATTCTCAGGGGCTGTGTCCCATGAGTGTCCTCTCATGCGCCATCCTCCCTCTCCCCTCAGTGAAATATAAAGTACACAGTAGAAAATCAAGCATTGCTTTTATATATCTGGAGAGACGAGTCACGGAAATCACTTGTGGATAACTCCCAGATACATACCAGCTGTTTAGGATGTGGATCCAAGCCAAGATCTCCACCTACCCAAGTGCTGTGTTCTTCATCGTGAACAACAATTCCACATTACGAGGTAGTTTTGATGGCTGCTTTGGAATTTATCGGTCTAATACATGTGTACGTTTGTGAATACAGACAGTGCCTACTGTTTAACAACCTGATTATTGAAATGTCTTTTTGGATAAACTGTGAAACTTCACTGGTAATGTTTTCACTCATGATCTAGTGGGAGATTTACTCGGTGAGGTAACATAAACAAGAAAGTATGTTAGGCTTTGCAAACTTCTGCAGGAGCAGCCCTGAGGGCACGAGCACCTTGGTCTGTCCTCGAGAGTTGCCAGAGTTCCCCTTGGCAGCACCCGGTCCACCTCCGCCTGCAACTTGCGCTGCACATCTGGGTACGTGGCCAAGAAGTAAAATAGCCAAGTGAGGGTGTTGGTGGTCGTCTCACTGCCGGCGGTGAACATGTCGAAGATCATCTTGGACAAATCGGTCACTGTGGAAGCACAGTAGAAACAAACAAATTCTTTCAAATAATCTTAGAAATGATAATGTATCTTTCAGTCTTTTGAAGAATAAGTCCTACAAAGAATTTGTGTAACAAATCAATGATGGAAGAGGTAAAGTGCATTATAGTACTTGAAGTATATGGTATTCAATATGCACGACGACTCACACCTTCATAAGCAGTTTATGCCACAGATAAGGTTCACGATATCTTATAACCAGCCACAACACATCACAAGCCAACCGCCACACCAGATCCCACCTCTGCAGTCACTTACTACTGGTTGAAGAGTTGAGGTCATTTTCGTTCATGTCCAGGAGGTAAGCGTCAATCAGGTCCCTGGGCCTCTCCCGATCCAGAGTGGTGAAGTGATCCTCGATTAGCTTCTAGGGGCGAGAAAAGCAGACGAGAGGACATGAAAAGAGAAAAGTGATGAACAACGAATAAGGAAGAGAAAAGATTAAGCAAAAGTTTATTGAATAGTGATCTATCATAACTCTTGTGTTTACATTACCTGTTTATGATAACCCTCGTCCTCAAACTCATCATGCTATGATATACGTTTATAATACTAGGCTTAGAGTGCAGTGAAAATGGTCATGCGAATCGAAAGTCGTGACGATGTGACGAGATCTTTTTCGATACTCGATCATTTCAGGAAGATCATTTGAGTTTCCATTTGAAACAAAACAGTCTCAGGAGGAAAAGGAACCTCAGAAAACGAGAAATTCACAAAGTAACAAGAGGGCAACGTATAAAGAAAACGTGGCTGCTCAGGTATTGGAAATGGTCACTGAAATGGAGCAAGAGTGGTGTCAAGGCTGATCAAGCCTGAGTGGCATGTGTTCCGAGAAGAGGAGGGAAGCCCCTGGATCTGCAGACAAAGGAACGAAGAAAAAGTGGAAGCATAATAACTACAATCAGATTCGTAAGAAGCCGTGAACTCCTTTAATATTAAACATTTCTTTAAAGTCTGAAGAGAGTCCAGAGTATCAGATCAGAAGTGGAATTTAGCCTACAGAAGTGTCCAGGGATTGTAAGGAAGCATTTCTTCAGAAGCGAAATTGTGGACCCCTGGAACAACGTAGACGAAGAGGAAGAAGAAGTAAATATGACTACAATTAGATCACTTTAACACTTGTATGATACATATGTAAAGATACTTAAGGTGTGGCCCCTATAAATGTGTGTCATCCAGTCCTCCAGTATGCACAAACAAGTAATGACAGATATCCATGCGAAAAATCTCCTAACGAAAGAAACAGAAACGACACTCACAACGCAGAATCTGGAGAACTTTTCTCTCATGGCATCAACAATGTCGAGGTTGAAGAGTCGCTTTTGCAGGGCCCAAGGCAGGAGCATGGAGAGCCATGGAGGCAGGAAGTCAGGCAAGGAGATGAGAGTCATGCTGGCCAGTGTGTCGTCGATCAACTTCTCCAGCTCAAACACCACAGGGTCGTCCACATGGAAGCGTTTACCTTTGCTCGCCAGGAAGATCAGTTGCTGGATTAGTTTACCAGGAGTGACGCTGCAAGTTTTAGCTGAGTCTAGTCAAACAAACGTGTACTTAAAGAACTACTTGGAAGTATATTTCTGCAGTTTACATGTTACGTATAATATATGAAGAGAACATAATATTTTGTTTGAACAACACACATTAGTTTTTCCCATATAGAATTCATACTTTATTGATGTTGTGTAATGTTAACATGAGATAAGGAATCTCTTTCCCCTTCTCTTCGCTTTCTCAAACTTGGTCACAGATAAACTCTCATATTTTTACTTATATTACCAAACTTTTGAAGAACCTAATAAAGCTTTTCTTCCAGCTACCACAATCCTGCCTGAGATGTTTACCCTGATCTTCGTCTTAGGTTCTCGAAAGTTCACCTTTGATCAAAGTTCTTCTCCAAACATATCTCTACGCTGACCCGTACGGCAACTTGACTATCATCATTGCCCAACATGCATTTACTCTCCTCTAACCAGCCATATCCAGGATGATAATGCATTTACGGATCTATACAAATGACGGCGACATACGTACTCGCTACCATCTGCCAGAGGACGTTGACGGTGGAGACTGTGAGAGCGTGCGGGACGGGCGCTGGTCTACCAGCCTGTTTCTGCAGCGCCTCCACCAGGCAGCGGGCCTCCTGTTGCACCACTGACACCATCCTGGACTTACCCATACCCAGGTCCCGCAGCTGACGTATGGTGAAGCGCCGGTTGTTTTGCCACACCTGGCCCTCGCTACCCACCACACCTGCAGGGCACAGACAAGCAGGTACTCTGGGGCTGCATGGTGTCTGAGACGCTTGCAATATTTCTACGTGAACATACATTTCACACTACTAATTTGTGAAAATGCGTACAAACACACACACACATATACACTCTGAAATAGGACAACAAGAGGCCATAACATGATGTTTAAAGCAGCTCGTTGGAAAAGATGTAAAGATGTAATATTATAGTACAAGAGTAATGGATGAATGGATATAGCTTAGGCGGACAGCTCACAGATGTTTAACATGTATGATAGTCGAGAGAACTCCCTTTCCGACAGTTCAAATGATTACAAGTAGATGATTATAGGTAATTAGAACGCACAAAAAGTCACACATGCAAGTAGGATAGCAGGAAAACTTCGATACCTAATAGACAGAAGCTCTGAGACTCCCCGAAACCGTTGGAAAATAAAATAATACACAATTAACATCATAACTTACCAGCATTACATTCGTAAACCAAACGCTTGAAGATCCTCCAGTCGGGTCTGTTGATGAACTCTGGCCTGCTGAAGGCCTCCCTGGTGAGCTTGTAGTCATGGAGGAACACCATGATCTGTGTCCCTATCCTCCACCTGCGGTAACAATCGAATCACCATTACCATAACACCATGATCTGTGTCCCTATCCTCCACCTGCGGTAACAATCGAATCACCATTACCATAACTATTTGTTATGACATTATAGTCGTAAACACCACTGTGTGTCAGATCCCTCTTATCACAAACAGCCTTGAGAGGAACGAAAGGTCTGTTTTCACTTGTGATCAACACCAGGTGTGTCGGACTGTCATGTAAGTAACGTAGAATTACCGTAAGAGTTACTGACTCAGGCCTGAACAAAGGGTGAGATGTTTTGCAAGCCCAGAAATGAATGGAAAAATGAAACGTGAGCTGGCGAAGAATGACAGAGGTGGGAGGATACGACGGAGTCTTGCGGTAATGGCCTAAGAGATACAGATGGTTTCGGTAGAAAGAAGCGAAGTGAAGGTGTGTTAATAGCAACACACAAACACATCAGTAAGGGTAGAGACCGAATGGATTTTGACCTAGTCAGTAAAGGAAAGCCAAGTATGTCAAGGGTGAGCAATGATGAAAAAACAATTTCAAAAGAAAAGAAACCTGTGTTATATGTTCAGATGATGACTAGAGGGAACAGAGTTAGCCTCGGTAGATCTCCAACGATCAATGACCAGTTATGAGACGCGTTGCAACGTAGAGCTTAGGACATTTCCAAACGTGATATCATCTAGCAACAGGTGATCACTGAAATGTTATGGGTTGGTTCAACGAAAGTAGGGCATACGGTGGAGGGATTAAATGCTTAGAGCTCAGAGCGGAGATCCTTGGCTGAGAGAGGACGCGATGTGTCACGTTTATTGAGTAGCAGAAAGATGGGCAATATTACTGTCTAGAAAAATGCATAACATTCGAAATATAATGAAAGTGAACAATGCAGTTACGTTCAGATCACTCAAGTTGGTGTACAGTCTACCAGTTTATAAGCGTCAAATATTCAGTCCTGTCCACCGCTGAGCATCTTTTGAAATCATGATCCGGAGGTCGAACTGTGCTGCCAAACCCTTCGACAATTGTGATCCTGAGTCCATAAACTAAGACCCGTCAAGAACACCCTTTGGTAATTGCTAAAGGTTCCCCTGCAGCAAAAGTACCATGAGGCTGCAGACACGAGCTTTGAAACAGGTACACGCTGCTTCCCAACATCATAGACAAACATCCTAAATGTGCCTTAAAATCAGTCCGCAACTGAATGACACAGGGCTGTGATAAACTTACTTTTCTGGTTTTAGTCAATTGCGTATGACAGATAGAGACTACGTGTGTGCAAATGAGGCCAGTTATTCGTCTGTTTCTGACACTGCGTCGCGAGGTCGTAAAATCAGTTGGGTGGGGCTCTACAGTTCCTCCAGCAGCGTCAACTTACAGGTAGATGTCGCCATGCTGGCGGTGGAGGTCAGCCAGTTGGTCGTCCACGGGCATTCTGCTGATGGGTGGGTAGCCGATCCCTGGCAGGCCCCAGCGACCTGCGGGTAAGACGAGAAGATAAAAGGTTCCTGCAATTAACGAGCTTTCTTATCAAACCTGAGGGTTCCTGAGCACGTAAAACTACGCTCAAATATCTTCTTCATCAGTTTAAAAGACCGCTTATAGCAAGTGCACAAAATATGCACATATAACTAAGTGGATGATGTAACTGTTAAGTTAAATGAGCTAGACTGATGCAAAACCACGCATGTGTTATCTTGTCTGATGCTGATAACCAAGGAAAGCAAAGTTCTTTGTTCATAGGAATTTATCTCAGAAACACAAGAAACTGATGTTCTTTATCGTCGTCGCACAAGTTGACCATTCTATGTGAATTAGTGGCATGGTAGGTGAACCTTAGATTCTTTACAGATGCGAATCTGACGATGCGTCAACTTTCTTACATCAGTTTGGAAGACTGTGAGGTACGGGTGTGGATTCGTACTCACCGGGAGGCAATCCAGGAGGTTTCTTCAGGAGGGACACCAGCAGTAGAAGAAGCGTGACAACCGCTACCACCACAACCTCCACTGCCATTATCCTCACAAGTGAGACGGTCGTCCTGAGGAACGTAATATTCTTACTGTAGCGATCATGCGGGAGAGGCTTCCCTCTCCTGAAGGTGCAAAAATAAGAATTGGCTATAAGACATGTGTTAATGTTACTATAAACAAGATGGCTTCTGAAAAAACTCTCACAACAGATGGTTCTCTCGAGATGGGTCTGCAGGTGGTCTCAGGGAACGCTTCCACAGTGCATGGCTCCTGGCATTACTGTCATAACAGAGGATTCATGACAACACTGCCTGCTCCGGAGGGCTGCCAATTATACTATTCTGACAGATGATTTTCAGAAATACTGATTCAGTGGATGATATCCAAAGATACTGTCAGAACAGATGACTCTGAGGGATGGTATTGGAACAGACAAATCATGGGAAAGCTTCTAAGCTGGCGTCGGTGTCACAGCTGGCGGCGGTAGCCACAGTCGGCAAGCTAAAGAAACAATGACACATGAATATCGATCGTGCCTCGCATCTAAAGGCTCTCCTTGTGTAGCAATCCCTTGACTCTGCTTTGCTGAAGGTTAAAGATATTAAGGTAAAAAAATCGGCTTCTTAGACCTTCCTTTCAGAGAGCTTAAAGACCCTGAATGAATGGATATGCCGACCCACGCGTCGAGGATTCATCCTTGCTCAGTATGGGCACACGTAAGAGGTCCCGCGTGATTGAATCTGTAGATATGTGATATGAATGTAAACATTTCTCCACACCTTCCACCATATTCCATAGTTTATAAGATCATAATCCCATATGCAGAGCCTTAATATCACCAGTACCGACGGCGGATAATGGTGGTGTTTAGTTGGTAATTGATGTCTTAGGAGGGTGTCGTACAACACGGTGGTCTGTTTCATGGTTCGTGTCAAGGAACAATTCGAATGTGGAAGAAGACCTTTGGGAAAACTCGCTGACTCCTTGCTCATCTCACTGCCTGGACCACATGCATTTGTAAAGAATCTCAGCTTCACTCACGCTCAGCTAGAAAACAGAAGGGATGCTTGCAAGCTCAGTTTTGCAGTCAATGATCCTGAAGAATACTCTCGTGTCAGATGGCTTCCGGAATCTCTTTATCAGAGAGTGAGATCCACAAACACTTCTAACTATCCACCAAAACACACACACACACACACACAAAATAAACCGCGGTTCTATGAACGTACACATCCACAAATCATACGACACAGTAAACAGACACACATAATACTGTTATGACTTTCACAGTTGCCCTTGGCGAACGATAATGATAGCGTGCACGTGCTCACTGTAGCAACATATCGGTGCTAAGGTCTTGCCTCTAAAAATCTCTACACAGCCACTGAATTTTCATGTTAATGAGGACACTATTGTCTTAAAAGCCCGTACCGAGAACATCTTAAATCCCTGCTGTGTCTGTGTGCTACTTACGGGCCGACGCGAGTAAAGGAACAGTTGGGACGGGCGCCGCCTCTCTCGGAGATGCTGGCCGAAGTGACTGGCGCTACCAGCAACTAACAACCTGTTCGAAGGGTGAAAGGAAAAGTGAGCTGGCTCGTGGCAATGACATTACGCCATCGAGCATGACTCGGAGCTCAGACTGTACAATTTCTTCGTACTTCACTAGATTTCTTGAGGGAAATGTGACGTAAATCTTAGATGCTGATGGCCGTTAAGTCTGGGACCCGCACGTACCTTTAATAGTCTCTGTAATATCTATTGGAGTGATAGGCTGGTCTGTATCGTCGTGTACGGATATATTGTGATTTCAGGGTATATTTCATGATAGCTGTGTGTAGCTGATTTAGCTTGGAATAAAAACAACATAAGAATGGACCAAAATATGAGAATAGATGTGTTTCACACACACACACACACACACACACACACACACACACACCAACACTGTTCCGAGTATAGAGGTAGACAGATGGATACTAGATTGTATGCAACCCTAAGGACATCTGTTGCTGCTTCGTGGTTATACTCCGTCCAGGGACACGGTAAGATGAGCACCTTTGGGAGTGGAGTATAATTTTTCCCTATATGTTTTTCCAAAAACTCAATCGAATTTCCTTTCTGCAGGCAGGGTGAAAAATTACAATTCAACCCCGTGATGTTGGAAATAAATTGGGTAATAACCGTATCCTCCACTTTCTCTTGGAAACAACAAAATCTCATTCCCTAAAATCTCTTGTGAGGAGCAACATTATCCCTATAGGGACCTTATCGCCCCAGGATGGAGTACTGCTCGAGCCGGGTGTCTCCACTTATTCAGCTCTCCTGGTATTACCTCATTCCACTACACCTTTCCCTCCAGCGTGACGCTGTTGCCCTCTCCTCTGTTATACAGACATTATTTCGCCCACTGCTTTCGTGAGGAGTCTTCTTGTGTTCCTGCCTGTAAAGCTTGGACCTGTAGCATGCTTCCTGTAACATGCTGCTTCCCATAGTTTCAGTATGAAGACCAGCCACACGAGGATTGATCATCACTGCAGTAAAGTCAGTAGTTAAGCTTGCATAAACAGCAACAACCACTTTACTGATTATCATATTGTAATTAGCATATTTCCAACCAACGTTATAGTTTGAAAATGACTTAACATTACTTAAATCTGTCCACGTGTTTTTGAAATCCGTACTGCGTTCTAAATAAATAACTCAACATATGCATGACGATTTCTTCTTCTTCTTCTGACCTTAAAGTAAACTTCTATTTAGATAATGACTGTTTTTATGCGTGTCTGACATTCTTATAGACTTGAGGTGTTTTCACACACCATCTGCACCATTTATCTTAATATTATGGTAAAACATTTTGGGTTCTCGTGGCTTTACTGTCAAATCAGCGGAATAAGCGGAACTGTGTTTCGGAACGAGTCATCGCCCGTGAGAATAATCCACACAATCACTATCTTTTTCTCGTTCACTCACGCACGGCGTCTCAGCCCCTCCCTAGCAACTCGACGCACCACTTCTGCTACTATTTTTGTTGTTGCTTTCGTATCCAAATGGCCAAGTCATGCTGGTCAAATGGAGCTGAGCGAGTGAAAACAAGGAAGCTGCTGCTCTACCGCTGAATGCCGTGACGCAAGGGGGAGGGGGAGAGGGAAAGTTAGGAGTGATAATAGAGTCGGTGCGGTAACCCTGTGTGGCTTGCGGCATCGTTATGGGGAAACGATGGTCGAATGTCTTCCCACGTTGGAGATTACCGGAAACACTCGTTCTCGTCTTAAATATTCCTTCTCTTCATCCCATGTAGTCAGTGTGTGTGCGCTCTCAAGGCCTTCCAACACACAGAAAAGAAATGATGTTGTTATCTTCTGAAAATGATATGACAAGCTGTGCGTGGGAGGTGAATCAGGTACTGCTTTCAGATGACATAACTCTGACGAAAGACTCCAGAAGAAAACACCAGAATCTGGTGAGAGTGTTCGGCTGTGTGAAGGGATGAAGCTGAGGGTAAGTATGAACTATATTGACGTAATTGGGTGCAGACCGATGGCGAGACAGGATGTTCGAGTGTACGTCTTACATGGGGAGGATCTTGAAAGGAAGTGAAGTGCCTTAGGTGCCTGGAAGTGGATGTGGGAGACGATGGAAACAAGGGTGTTGAAGTGCGTCATAAGCTGGGTTAGGGAGAGCATAAGTTTAAGGCGGATTGAGGGATGTGTGGAAGGAGAGGTCAGTATCTTACGACAAAAATGGGTAATGTTTTAGTGTACAGTAGTCCCGACCCGACAGTGATGTATGAATGTGAATCTTGAGTCTTAAACGCAAAATAAGGGAAGAAGGTGGGCGTGTTGGAAGTGTAGTATCCCTAAACAAATACTTGGGTTGTGGCGGGTGGATCGTGCAAGGAATGATGCCGAAAGAGAGAGTTTTGGTAGCATTCGCAGTCTATATGATAGAGGAGACCAGGGTGTGGTGATATGGTTCAAACATATGGAGAGGATGAGATATTGTTGAACCAAACTTCTTCAAACTTATAGACTTTCCTGCTGTTACCTCACCGACCTTTCCATTCCGTCCGCGGTGATTTTTTTTCTGTTCCTACTTTTGTGGAAGCTGAGACGGAACGGGCAGCTGTGTGCCTGGGGAGGCAGTGTCCCCAGGCTTCCTTTTCCCTGTTTTTCGGGCTCTATTTTGGCCACAGTTCTCATGAGCTGTCTGCTTCGTTCACAGTAACGTTTTGTTTATAACCTCTTCCACTGTGTCTTCCTCATGATGTGTTTACTCTTCTCTTGGAAATATTTCCACCCCATGTTTCCGTCTTTGATATCGTTCCCCCTCGTTATTAGGTAATGTAGGCTTCATCTATCTATCTATCTATCTGTCTATCTATCTATGCATCTTTTAAGATTTTCTTTTCGTTAATAATTTTTCGAAGGCTTTTCTCATTCGCAAATAGAACTAGGTCTATCATCTCCAGTACTTTCCTCACTCG
>JAYMFT010059851.1:0-14949 GCA_038088735.1 Panulirus argus | reverse complement strand
GCTCATTCTCTCCATATGTCTAAACCATTTCACCACACGCTCTTCTGCTCTCTCAACCACACTCTTCTTGTTAACACACCTTTCCCTCACCCGTTTATCACTTACTCGATCAAACCATCTCACACCATATATTGTCCTTAAACATTTCATTTCCACCACATCCACCCTCATCCTCAGGACATCCTCCTCTATAGCCCATGCCTCGCATCCGTAAAGCATCGTTGGTCCTACAATACCTTCAAAAATACTCGTTTTCGCCCTCCCAGATATCGTAAATATCGTCCTCTTTTTCCGCACATTCTTCAGTGTACCTAAAGCCATCGCCCCTTTAAGCCAGGTATCCAAAATATCGACCAACAACCCCTAAGGGAGGATGAACAGACGGTTTTACTGCGGACCGACTGTCGCGATCGGGATTCAAAGGTACGCCCGCCAGCCCGACCCCGGGTGGGCGGGCGGGCGGGCGGCCCGCGAAATGATTCAAGGTCAGCAACGCTAACCCGAACACCACGGAGTAGCTTATCAAAGTGGCGCTGTTGTCCACACAGGGTAATAACCTATTTGCTCAGTATGGGGTTAGGGAGCTTCACACCCGTTGGGCCTTCTCCATATCTCTTGAACAGCTGCCATTAGTGGCTAGCCAATAACCACGGCTAATCGTTGCGAGCCACCACAAGCTAACTGGTGATTGTTATGAACCACTGTCACCCAAATGTAATCGGCCAGGAGCCGCTTGCTTGTGCATGTAATTGCTGGGAGCGTTATCATCAACAGTGACTGGTCGGAGTCACTGTCATTCACATGCAATTTTCAGAAGCCACAGTCATCCACCTGTAATTGCTAGGAGCCTCTATCATCCACCAGTAATAGCTAGGAGGCATCAACACTCACAAGTAAATTGCTAGGAGCTTCTATCATCCACGATTGCCAGGAGCCTTTATTATCCATAAGTGATTGCTTGGGGGCCGCTAGGAACCTACATCATCCACCAGTAATTGCTAGGAGCCACCATCACCCACCAGTAATTCCTACGAAGGCATTACCACCCAAGATTAATCGCTAAGAATCACCTTCATGCATCAGTAGTTGCTAGGAGCCACTGTTATCCCCCAGTAATTGCTAAGAGCCAATATCATCCACCAGCAGCTGCTAGGAACCACTTTCAACAACCAAAAGCTGCTAGGAGCCACTGTCTTCCCTTAGTAAATGCTACGAGCTACCATCATCCACCAGTAATCGCTAGGAGCTACTATCACCAACCAGTAATCACCATGAACCTCTGTCGTCCGCCAGTAATTGCTATATGCCATCATCAGTCACGAGCAACTCAGGAGCCACTATCGCCCACCGGCGACTGCTCAAATCCGCTATCATCCACAAACGACGCGGGAACCATCACCATCCACCGGTAAACTTCCAGGACCAACGACGACAATCAGATTTCCTCCACCGTCGAGTATGCCAGTCAAACAGATTACCCTCGTTACAACTACCAGTTTCATAACCGCGAAAAGTTGATATAACTAACTAACTATCCCCGAATAGGCCAATCTGGTTGTTACATGCGATAATCACATACTCACACTTACTAATACGTGCTACTTTCCTGTATCTAAACCCGATATCACACCGTTTGATGATGTGTCGCCGGTCATTAGCGGACCTAACTATCTTCGTAGTGATCATCGCAGTGTACCACTCAACTTCACTATCCTAGCAGTGATACGTCGTAATTTGAGACTAGCCTTACACTATCCTCACACCGTTCATTACGGTTCACGGTCAAGTCTGAACATCCTTCACGCTTTACACCACAGGTCAAGATGACCCCCGCCTCACAATACTCATCACATCTCGTACTTAAGCTTCCCTGTATCGTCATCCTGTTCGTCAACGTTCAACTAAGCTTCACAATCCTCATGCAAATCATCACATTTCATGATAAAGCTCCGCTGTCCTAGCAAGGCTCACCACAGCTCATCACTCACCTTCAGTACCACCTTGTCAGTCATCATAACCCACTGTTTTTTTTTTTTTTTTGGAAGGTTTATTGTGCAGTAGCACAAAGCGGGCACCAGCCCGCCGGTGGGGAGTAGGGTATGTCACAGTGGTCCCTACTCGCGTCACATCCCAACCCCATGCTCAGGGGGGTCGGTAACCGCCCAGCAGTGTAGTGAAATAATCCCCGGTGAGCAGCCGGGGACCGAACGCGCGACCACTGAGTGGACTCGCAGCGCCCTAACCCACCACACCGCCAAGGCGGCTATAACCCACTGTTGACATTCACAAACCACTGATATCTATCACTAACAAAGTCCCTATGAAATCTAATCACCGTCGACCACTAATCAACAACCATATATAATGTCCCTCTCTCTCTCTCTCTCTTTCTTCTCCCAACGCCCTAGACTTGACCTGCGAGAGAGCGGGTACAAGGAAGTCTTCGTCGACCCGGAGGTCAAGGGTCGCGTCAGGTCAGAGCAGACCGGAGGCTACCTGACCCTCGACCCGCTATTAGGTTCCGACGCCGGGAGGTACAAGTGCCGGGTTGACTTCGAGGACGGCCCTACGCTGTCCGCCCTCGTCAACTTAACTGTGTATGGTGAGTTGGGGTCGCAAGTCCTCCTGTTCTCTCCTCCCTCAGCGCCTAACCCACCTCATCTGCACGCTCCACCTCACTGACTGCACCAAAACACCTGATACGAATACCTTAACAAGACCCCCATCTTTGGCATGATAGTTTCGGGATTCATTATAGATCTAGAGTACCTTTTTCCAAACCCCATATTCAGATTGAGAGGATGTGATTCATTATATATCTAGAATCCCCTTTCCAGATCCCATATCAAGAGGCTGTGATTCATCATGAATCTAGAACCCTTTTTTTCCAGATCCCACATTGAAAGGTTGTGGTTCTTGATAAATCTAGAACACCTTTTCCAGACCCCATATTGAGAAGTTGTGATTCATTGTGAACTTAACATATGAATAACCTGACTTTATGATTCTCAATTAGTCAAGCTGAGTAAAGAAATATATACACATGTGTGATAAATGAATAGGGCTAGGGAATACCCCTCGGTATTTAAGTGCAGCGTGGCTGATGTCTCGTCGCTCCCCAGTGGTGCCGTCCCGACTCGTCGTGCTGGACGAAAACAGTCGTGCAGTGCCTGCCGGCCTCCTGGGTCCGCTCACCGAGGGAGATAAGGTCACCCTCTACTGCGTCGCTACAGGAGGTCAGTAGCCCGCTCTCTCTCTCTCTCTCTCTCTATCTCTGCTGCACGTGACTGACGGGCCAGTGAGCAATGGTACTCAGCCGGCAGCAGCTGCTTCTTGAATATATATCAAGCAGACTGACATCCTGTTGCGGTGTGTGTGTGTGTGTGTGTGTGTGTGTGTTGCTTTATAAAAGTATGTAACTGAGTCAGTAACAGTACTTGTCTATCTGTCTGTAGACTCATCAGTATTCACTGGAAAAGTTTATGGGCATTGTATGTTTAAATGTTGATGTATCATTTAGCCTATTAGAGAAGACATAGTTAACCCATTTAAAGTTATGGCTTACGTTAATGGGACACGATTTACGTTTTAAATCACAGTCAACAGACCGGAACCCGATGATGGACTTCGTTGAAAAAGCCGGGCTCAAATATAGAAATGCCAACCGTACTTTCACACTGTAATTACCTTCATCCTACTGTTTATGCACACACACACACACACACACACACATACACACACAAATGTATATATATTGAAGAAGCAAGAGGAACAAACGAAGGAAGTACCTCACCCACTCACATCTACTCTCTAGCTGTTATGTATAATGAACCGAAACCAGAGTCCCTTATCCACAGTCAAGACCCACAGAAATTTCCGTGGTTTCCCCTGACCGCTCCGTATGCCCTGGTTCAGCCTTTTGAGAGCATGTCGCTCCCTATATACCACATCCCTCTAATTCGTTCTATCCCATGTACGGGTAGATTAATAAGACAGATAGATAGACAGACGGAGAGATAGATAAGATATAAACATGCGTGTGTACATGTGCGTTCGTTGGCGAAACACTGGACCGGCTTGCGCATGGCTACCTGAAGGGCTCTTTCTGTACAGACGAGACAAAGCAATGAACACTGTCATTACATTGCTGACTGGAGCTACGTCGTAATCATAAAGTATGACGAGTTAGTAATCCCTTTCTTTCATTACTAAGTGACACAACGAGGCTAAAACTTTATGGTTCACAACACCCGATATAATGATGAAGATTTCGGAGTGTATGTATAAACTACACTCACCCCTAGAGTATATACACAGCATACGTTTTGCGTATGAAGAGAGCTCTTCCTGGTATAGATATAAGCCATGCATTCTTTTTCGTGTCCCTGAGCCAAATCCAGACCCCAGAGACGACAGTGAGTGGGATGCGGGAGTACAGTGTGTGCGTCAGGGTGAAAAATTCCCACCGAAGGATCAGCAACGAAGGATGTGGCCAACAACAAAGGATGTAACCACCACATGCAGACATATGTGTCTGATTAATGTTGTGCCGTACGGGGGGTACACACACCTGCCCTCTAGTGGGCATTTGTAAAGCTCAGCTGAGCGTTTGAAGCACACACACACACACAAACACGTGTTTAACTTATTTTAAGCTCAGGTCTTGTTTATTAAAGAATTCCCAAATTTAAGGTAGAATTAGAGTATATATGAATTTTCCTTAAGCGCCTTTTGACTGCAGTTAAAGATACCCGTTAAAAAATAATCACCTCTTTTCTTATTTTACTAACCTTTCACATCTTGACGCAGCGAAATAAAGTTATCTATAAATGTTAAAGCGAAGTTCACGGCACTAAAAGCAAGAGGAAAAGAAGATATTCAGCAAACCTTTCGGTTTAAGCGGTAATGTTGGATGCTGTCAGAACTGAAAGGGAGTAAAGGAAGTGGGAACGAATGCTGCAAAAAACAAGCACCACCACGCGTTCAAAAGGGCGAGGGTTGGTTGTCCATAGATCATAATTTGCTCTGATTAGGTCGCCGCCCAGCTACAACGCTGAAACAAATGTCGGCAATCAGAGGTTTGGACTGAACCAGATATGATACGTATACAAATCCCGGCCGCATTTTCTATCACTCTGATTGGCCCCAAATTTTCCCACTGAAATGAGTCGGCTGTGTTGGATGTCTGACGTCAGCAACGGCATTACGGGGGTGGTGATGTCAGCAGTACAGATGCTCGACATCAGCGGCAGTGTATGCATACATAATGATGTGTATGCATAATGCTGACATCACCAGAAGTGTCTGATGGTATCTTTGGCAGCAATATGGATGCTTAAGGGCAGCAGCATTATGCAGGGGGTAGAGATGTCAGCAATGCAGAAACCTGACGTCAACAGCAGTGTGCGTGCTGAGGTGACCTCGGTAATAATATGGATCCCTGAAGTCAGGAGCAGTATGTGCAGGTGGCGATGTTACTAATATGGATGTCTGGCGTCAGCAACAGTGCGTTGAGGTTATCTTGTCAGCTGAACGGATGTTTCTTACGAGTGTCTGATGTGGAGGTGAATGCAAAGGCGTGTGAGGCTGGCTACACAACTGCGTAATCTGTTGGTACTGCAACAGGATCTTGAAGGTGACTGTATAACCAGGTTGTGAAACTTGTGCCTCCCTCTGTTCCCGACAGGCCGGCCACCGCCTAAGGTATCGTGGTGGAGAGGATCACACCTACTGGCCAACCGCAGCCTGGTGCTTGGAGAGGATGGCGTCCTCCTCACCTCACAGGACGCCAGCGCGGGGCTCATGACGAACGAGGTGGGCATGACCGTCAGGCACGTGAGGACAGAGCTGACCATCCCCGCCCTCTCCAGGGACTACGCCCGCGCCAACCTCACCTGTAAAGCTTCCAACAATAACATCACGGAGGCGCTCTCGACCACCATCTCTCTCGACGTCTATCGTGAGTGTCCGGGCCGTGTCCCTCCCCCTCCCTCAGTGCTCCCATCTCCCTAACTTTCGATGTGGGTGTTACATTCTCCTCATCACCTGCACCCCTCACTCTTCCCTCATGATAATTCTCCTCATCACCTGCACCCTGAAGCGTCCTCTCTCTCTCTCTCTCTCTCTCTCTCTCCCACGACTCAAGTCCTCGTCTTTACGCGGATGACAAGAGCTTCTTCTTCTCTTCTTCTCATCTATCACCATCATCCACCTTTGGCCTCACTCCTCAAAGTCTTAGCAAGTCTGTCTTCTCCACGCTCAATCACCTCCTTAGGACATGTCCTCAGACTGTCTCACGCATCCTATCCTTTTACCGTCTTCGAGGAGGTGTCCCTTCCCTGTCTTGAGCAGTGTGTCTGTCCCTCGCCTCTTACAGTGCGTCCCCTCACTGTCCTAAGACGCCTGGCTTTCTACCCCCCACCCCCCAACCCATGCGTCAAGCGTCCCCAAGCTTTCCTCTCAGACACACCCCGTCACCTCCTCACAGGGCCCTGTTCCTCTCCCCGCCTCTGTCAGGATGTCACTGCCTCCTCCCCTTTCACCACCTACCCTTCACATGCATAACAAACATAAATCACACCTAATGAGCGCACCGCTGGGTCACTGGACGCAATGGACGTATGATGAAAAGGCATTCGTAGGGGAAGACTCCATGAATCAATGTCTAGGGAATGAATAAGTACACCAGGGGTCCCCACAGGGTAGTCCTGGGAAGTACACGAGATTCAGGAAGTCGGAGGGGAGCCCCTGCGATGAGTCATGGGGGAACGTAACGGGGAAAAGGAGGAGGAGGAGGAACGAACGAGAGGAAAGCATGAAGGTGTCAGGGTTTTGCACAACGTCAGGCGTCAGGAGGCAGGAAGGGATGAGTCAGGAGGGACTTAGTGGAGGCAGTAAGGGGGCGGCCGAAGGAAAAAGGGGGTCAGAATCTGGAGATTAAAGAGACACTACACGAAAATGAGGGAGAAAGGGAGAAGGTGCGTATGAGGGGAAAGGAAAGGAGAGGGAAAAGACTTAAAGGTGAGAGAATCAAGGAAAGAAACATGGGAGAGATTAGAAGACGAGGAAGAGACAAAACAGAAGACTCAGTTGGAAAATAATGCGAGAGAGAGAGAGAGAGAGAGAGAGAGAGAGAGAGAGAATTATGAAAGAAAAAGACACTGCAAAATATGGGAGAGACACTAAATCTTCATTAAGCACGTAAGAATAATAAGGGTCGAGCCAGAACGAGAGAAGAGAGGAAATCAGGAGAGACAAAAGAGACAGTTAATACAAGGGGATGTAGAGAGACAGAGACAGAGAGAGAGACTGGGAGTCGCTACAGGAGAGACAGACTAAGGAGAAGGGAGTTCAGAGGAGCGTTGTGTACAGATACAAACGACACCCGTGCGAGGCGTAGCAGCCCGCATTAATGAAGAGAAATTTACTTCGAGGAACCTGAGGGGAATTGTACTCACTTGAACTTCACAGGAGAGCAATTACCCCGAGGGGTCACGTGAGGGGTCCTGGCGAGGGGAAGGACGAAGGGGAGGTGAGGGAAAGAGGTCATTAGCCTCACATGAGAGGTCATGCTTCAGGATTTTCATGTGTCCACTACCAGGCTCTGGGCGGTCGACCAGTGCCAGAGAACAACAGAAATTACGCTTCATAGATTTTGCCTGACAGAATCAAAGCCTTTCTGTGTTTCATTATATATATATATATATATATATATATATATATATATATATATATATATCCAAAGTAGAGATCGTTAACAGGATTTTAATCAACACTTACTGCTCATCCACAACACACTGATATTGACCTGTGTCTGTACGTGTTTGGTGTGGTTACCTGGATTCTGCGAAGTGGCCAAGGTGACCTGGCTCTGACGTGGAGATGGTCAGGCATCTAAGTCATATGACAGAGGAATGACTGGTGACGAACTTGGTCCGAAACTCTCACTTTCGAGTCATCTCCACCCCCTAGGGGTGACAGCGCGAACTTAGTTTATGAAATCCATCCCTTTTGTAGTCTCCCTTTTGAGTTTTCCATGTTAGTAAGTTCGTTCTCCTTTTCTGGGGTTCCAGCAGCTTCGGGGTGGCGCTCTTCACAAGGGCAAAAGATGGTGAGATGGGTCCGTTTTTTTTTTTTTTTGGGGGGGGGCGGGAGAGAGGGGTCCTCCAATAGGCTGTATTCCCTTCCCGTTCGCTGACAACGCTACAGCCTCGCCAAAAGGGTCGGAAACACCGGGTCCCTTTCGTTAGGTGGAAGCTGCGAGTATCAACGCTCCGGCAGGACGCTCCAGCCTCCTAACTTGTCGGGCGGGTGGCTGTAAGTATATTCAAGTCTGTAGCACGACGCCCATTCCCTCCCTCTCTCTCTCTCCCTGCTGCAGTGAGGCCGTCGGCTGTGGTGGTCAAGTCGCCAGACAACCCGCTGGTTGAGGGTCGTCCGACCAGACTGGAGTGCGTGGCCACCGGGGCCTACCCATCCGCCGTCGTCTCCTGGGAGAAGACCCAGGCGGGCAAGTCCATCATGCTTAAGTCTACGGTAAGTTGAACGCGTTTTAAGTCTACCATGTCTGAATCTAGAGCTCGATTGAGGCGAAGTACTTTTCCTCCTACGGGATTGTTAACGTATGGAAAGATTTGCCAAGTAGAGTGGTTGAAAGCAGTACTATAGACACGTTTAAGAATAAGCTTTGTAAATGTTTTATCTCAAGCCCACGATTTTCATTGGTTGCATATCATTCTCTTTGAGTTATCTGTATGCCTTCTAGCTTTACCACTCGGTTCTGTGAGTCTCTGATATCTTCCACTATCACAAACAACCTCGAAAGGACTCAATGATCTGTTGCTGTTTGAATTTTTTACTTATTCCTCTGTATGGAGATTTTCCCATGTTTAAATCTACGTTAAAATCTATCCTTAACTGAGTCCTCAGTGAGTCTGACATGTTTCTTTTCTGCGTTAAGTGCACCCCGCTTAGATAGATTACGCGATGATTTCGACTATGGTTGAAACTTTATGTCAGGTTTGCCATCCCTAACTCTTCGGTACCCCGCACACTTAAACCTCTGGACAATCGAATTAGATACCACAATGAGCCCCACTCATTTATGCGTCATGCAACTCGTTACTTAAGGCTACCGTGAGTTACGGTCCCTTGAAACTCCGCGAAGTGCAAAGGCCATTCTGGGTTACGATGAGCGGCCACTCTCGAAAGACAGTATATCATCTGTAGTCTTACTAGCAGTAAATTACACGGGTCGATAATTCTAGCAGGTACTTTCTGTGTCTGTAACACAAGAAAAAGAAGATACACGGGTCTGTTACGGTGAGCTTCAGTTTAGCACCATATGACTGAAATAACGTCTGTAACAAGAGAGAATGTAGGTAATTAGGTAGGGCGAAAAACAATAATCAATCATATTTCCAGGGATGCAATGTGGCACGTCCATCATCAACATAACAAGGTATCTGTCTCACCTGAGCCATAGAATAACAGTAAACCACAGTAATAACAGCCAACCAGTGCAGCAATGAATTAGCTGCAGTATTATGTATAGAGAGTCAAGGACGTGGGCAAGTTACCAATTGCATAGCAAGACATCGCGCTCCTGGGCCCAGTTGAGTATACCTCGAGACCCTTGGCCCTTGCGATTACCATGCTATGTGACCCACCGTCGAGGTGGCAGCACCTGCATCACGAGACGACACAACTTATCAGTCAGTCATTCAGTCAGTCAGTCAGTCAGTCAGTCGGTCAGTTAGTCAGTCAGTGCGCGGAGCCATTTCGTTGCTTTACGTCTCTTCTTCCTTATCGCCCCAGTCACGCCTCATCGAGGAGAACAGACCAACTCTCAGTCTACTATCCTTACTGTATCTCTTCCTCTCGCCATGCATTCCTCTCTCTCTCTCTCCCTCATCTCCCTTCCGTCTCTCCTCTTAGCCACGCACACAACGATGTGTTGGGGGCAGCACAAGAAGGTTGATACTCTTTATTCCATGTTTCTAGTTAAAACTACAGAAAATGTGAAACTTTTACCCACAAAATAGTTTCCCTCTATGGAACGTCCAGGTCGCTTCACATATTTCGAATACCTGGTAATGAATCGATATTCCTAACCTGCTCTTAATTGTGAAATTTCATTTGAATACAATTACGCCGTTAACGAGCCTTTACGCATCGTGAAAATGGCATCAAAGCAGCATTTTCCCAAATAAATGAATATATATATATATATATATCCTCGTTCTCATTTTCTTTTTCCAGTGTGGTGAACGAGGACGTTTTCTTCACGGTGAAGTGAAGGTTCTGCATATATATATATATATATATATATATATATATATATATATATATATATATATATATATATATATATACCCTTCTTTCCAAAAAAAGGATGACACAGAGGCTCAAAGCCTCATCATGAGTTGCTGGCGGATTAGCATATGACGCAATAAATGCCGTCTTTCTTTTTTTAAGCGTTGGCATCGATCTGCCCCTCCGTAGCCACAACGCTCAACCACAGTAACGAGCCTGTCTTGTCCATCGCGTTGCCTTAGATGTCCTTAAACACCAGGCGTCTCTCTCTCTCTCTCTCTCTCTCTCTCTCTCTCTCTCTCCCAGCCTCCCTGGAGGTTCAAGGCCTTAACATCATTCTTCCCCCCTCGCCACCACCTCCCGAACAGTCGCGCGTGATGGGCGAGACCACGTCTTCCCACCTGAGCCTGACGCCCGAGGCGGGCGACCACGGGGCCAAGCTCACCTGCCGGGCCCACAACCCCAACATCTCCGGCCAGGGCGTCCATACCTCCACCGTCCTCCAGGTTCACTGTAAGTACCACACCACCACAGGGTGGGCGTCTCTCAGGGGCTGAGGGATTGGGTTGGGTTGGGTTGAGGTCGGGAGGGAGGGAGGGAGAGAGAGGGAGGAAAAGACCCGCTTCAATTAGCGGGAATCAGGAAGATTTCCATCACAGGGGTATTAGAGGGGTATTACATGAGAGGGGTCAATTAATAAGAGGATTCTATCAAGGGCTTTCATTTTTCTTTTTAATAAAAAAATGGTTTTCCATTAACGCTATTTACAAAACGGGAGTCACTACCTCGTCACGGAGTCTTCCTGAAGGGGAAACTTGTGTGTCTGGACATTTGTTTAGTCCGTTCAACAGCATTTTTGGAACGCGTGGCACCATGGGTCTCCCTGCAGGGTGGTACAGCACTGATACAACTCCTCTATACCGAGGATGGACGTTTAATATTGACGGATCTGGCGAAGCAATGAGGAAGAGACATCTTTCTTTCTTTTTTTTTTGGAAGCAGATATGGCCATTATAACTGATGACAATGGCTATCTACCTGAAGGAGTCCGACCAGTCACGAGAGGCGGTCGTGAGAGGCGGTCTGCTGCCTAAGCTGATTGCCTCTGGTGTTCGCTACCTGGGTGTTTGTTTACCTGAGGATGATACGAGGCTTTAATGACTCTCAGTTTGTGTCGACGTCCTGTTCATTTCGCGCGCGCGCGCGTGTGTGTGTGTGTGTGTGTGTGTGTGTGTGTGTTCGTTGGTGCACTTACCTATTTCTACATTACGGGGAAGGAGATCTACACTCGTTGGAGTCCCCCATCTCTTGAACGTGTAAGTGTGTTTGCGTGTTTGTGTGTGAGCGTTATTACCTATTCGAAATTACCTACATGTACTCTACGTGTAAGGAATTTTACGCTCATGTGTGTGTGTGTGGGGGGGGGTGCTCATCTGCTGGACATTTTTTATAGTCGCACAACTTTTGAAACCTCTGCACGCTGCCTGAATTGACAATGCTCTTTCTCAGGATATTCCACTTGTTTGACTAGTTCCTTGCTTTTACTTCGTGCGATGTCCTCTTTTTGTTCTGTTTCTACATCTTTCGAAGAACTCTTAACTGTCCTCCTCATCAGTCTAGTTTAAAAAAAAAAAATTAAAGGTTGTGGTCAAGTCACCGCTCACTCTTCTTTCTTCTGTGGTGTGCATATTTAAGGCCTCGAGTCTTTCCCTATAACTTAGCTCCCTTAATTCTGGTACCATATTTGCTGCTGTTCTCTGGACCTTCTCTATTAGCTCTTTGCGCTTCTTTTGATGCGGAGACCAAATAAAAGGAGCATATTCCAAGTTTGGCTTTATGTAGGACGAACGCCTTGCTCAAGATTTCTTTATCCATGAACTTGGATGCAGTTCTACTATTTCCTGGCATGGCGAGGTAGTATGTTCTAACACAGGGATGTTTTCCTGTATACACTCTAGGAATTTGTGTCTCCATGACTCCCTATCGCCATGATGATCCAAACTCCTCCGGTGTATCTCTTTATGGTCACAGTCTCCCACTATCAGTATTTTCCCATCTCCATGACGTGCATGTTTTAATGCTTTGTTTTTACATTTCTTTTTCCTCGGTGTATATCAAGTGTGACTGAATACACAAGTGTGTGTGTGTGTGTGTGTGTGTGTGTGTATGGGTGAAGTGTGTGTGTGTAATTACCTATCTGTACCGCATGGGGCAGGAGTTTTACACTCGCTGGTCCTCCATCTCTTGAAAACACTGCCTATCATACAGTCCCTTAAATTAATGCATGATGTTTGCATTAGCAGTGCCTAAGTGTGTATGTATTAGTATCCAATTGTTATGACATTGTTTTCTTAACACTGGTGGGGCATCCACTCTTTATCCTCGCATTTTCATCAAATTCATTCTTCAATTTCCAGCTGGCAGTCACATTTACTTCTTGTTCGCTTCTTTTGTTCCACGTGTCCACAACTCTCTTGCTTAATTTCCAATCGTGCCCTCGTGTCCTGCAACTCCCCCACAGATACCCATCGAGCCCTGGTTATTTATATGTAGTCATCATTTCTCACTTTACCTTTCCTAAATTTAACAGTGTGAGCAGATGTACGGCTTCCCTTCTTTCTGCGTAGATCATTCCACACACAGGCAGGGTACCTGCTTGCTGCATTCCTCTCGACCGCTTCCAGCAGATAGATACACGTGGCTCTCCGAAGAGGACAGAAGGCACCGGACCCTTGAGGTATAAACCACCTTTGGCCGGTTGGATGTACGTCGTGCAAACAAAGGGGTACACGGGAGTACAAACGGAATTCAGGCAGCAACAGACCACTGGGTCCTTTCGAGGCACAGTGTGTGTGTGTGTGTGATAGCGGAACACATCCCGCAGCACATGTACTTGAAGGTAGTTTTGACGAAAAGGAGGACTGAATTTCACCTCATTCACGAACCATTTTCTCATGTGATGTCTCGCTGACGAGTTCGCCATGGCGTCAGCTTCTAAGGCTCCTTTCACGATGCGACTCTCGCAACTCGCTCAGCCATGATATGGCGTTCACCATCTGATCCGTTTAGACGCCTTTCCATCTTCGTTGCTTTGCATTTCGCCGGGACGAAATCTCATTAGCCACATTTCCCGACCACATCTGCATCTTCTCCCAGGTCTCTTATGGCAGCATCCCGCAGTCTCTCTCTCTCTCTCACTTTGCAATTCTTTCAGGATTTTACTTCAGCCAAAAAAATACTCTTGTGAAATCCCCGCCTCGTCTGGCAAGTCGCTGACGAGGTTCAGAAATAGTAAGTGGCCTTGGGACTGAGCCCTTGAGGGACCTCACAAATCACCCTCATCCATCCTCGAGGAAGGTCTCCCCGACATAGATCACCTGTTCCCCTCCAGTTGCGTTATCAGTCAGTCTATTTTCAGTAACCTTCCTCTGACCCCAAGCTTGAACGTCGAGCTGCGTCATCAGTCACCTGTGCAGGAGAACATCAAAGGCCCTCTGGCAGTCCAAGGATACGCAATCCATCTACCTAAACCCCTCTATTTCTTTTCTTATTATATTTCTTGCTCGCCCGTAGAGAATCAACGGATTAGTCACGGAAAATTTCTTGTCCTTTGAATCACTGCTGTCTCCCTGTTTGCTAGTCTGAGCCTTGTGAAGAACTTCTTTACCCCCCTTCCTAAATCTTTTCTCTTGCGTCTAAGCACGTTAGCTGATTCTGTCTGTGGTTGAAAGCTACGTCTACGTCACTTTTTTTAAGCACTGGTAGTAACTTAGGTCTCTCCTACATTTGTCAGACCTTCCCCAACCGAGGGAGGTCGTATACAACACCAGCCCTTGGGCAAGGGTCTCTTAGCACTTTTTCTTTAAATGGAGTCTGAATTTTGTGTTGGCCTTGTGGGTCCCTCATGTGCCTTCTTATATTCCATTGTCTGTGTGACTGTTTCTACTTAAGGGGAGGGAGCTTGGCATTCATGAGGCCCCGTCACCTGAACTTTCTCAGCTATCATACAATGTGTTAAAATTCTGAATGCTGTCCATATTCACAATCTAATCCTTCAGTTTATATTCATTCATACACTACTCTTATAAAAAGTACTTGTGCACATATTTTCTAACAGGTTTCCTACTAATTTCATGTTACAGCTTCTGATTGTTCTATGTTTTGCATCATTTGTAGAACAGTTCACCGTTGATATCAAAAAATTAAAGCAGAGACTCGATGGTTTTGATCAGATCACCCATTACTCTTCTTTCTTCCATGGTTTTCAAATCTAAGGCCTCTAACCTGGTGCTAGCTTTGTTGCCTTACTCTGGACCTTTTGTATTAGTTCTCTGTGCCTTTTTGAGTGCGGTGGCTAAACCTGAGGAGCGCATTCTGCCGGCAGTCTACAATGTGGTATGTGAACAGCTTGCTGAATATTTCCTTATCCGTGAGTATGAAAGGTTCTCCGATATTTGCCGCCAGACCGTTTGTCTCCCTGCACTGTTAAGGGCGATACCAATTCCCAAGCTCCTGTCACCCGGGGACAATCATGCAGTTTGTGCGTGTGTGTGTGCGTGTAAGCATATATATATATATATATATATATATATATATATATATATATATATATATATATATATATATATATATATA
>JAYMFT010059840.1:0-14950 GCA_038088735.1 Panulirus argus | reverse complement strand
CAAAGCCTTCAGTGGCCAGGAGTTATGATGGATACTGACACTACATGTGTAAAGGTGTATATGTGCATAGATAGATAGATAGATAGATAGATAGATAGATAGAGAGAGAGAGAGAGAGAGAGAGAGAGAGAGCACCTACCAACAAATGCCTACGATGTTGCCAAGATGAATCAGGGCTAGCGCGTAGCGCTCACTGCATGTCTTGCTTGCTGAACGGTACTTGTTCTTTCTGCCGAAATGCTCCTTACCTAATTTTTGAGTCTGGGGTTCATTTGACACTGCCTTCAAACATATATCGATAGAGAGCGATATATATATATATATATATATATATATATGTGTGTGTGTGTGTGTGTGTGTGTGTGTGTGTAGGTAAACAAAGGTGACAAGAGCCTTCTTCAGAGAATCTGAGCAAGATACAAAGGTACAAGGCTATACTTCCCCACAGGCCAATCCTAGCTCGCTTGACGCTGCACCGCGTTCCTTTTCCCCAGCAGTCCATCTTCCCCAGTCCCAGGCTGCGTTCCCGCTACATCTTGTGACCATTATTTTTAATGCTGGTCCGGCCCAACGCAGAAAGCCGTCATGGGTGTTGTTAATCACTTCATTTATGCTTATGCGGGCAGCTTCCACGTTCTCTCCTCACCTGTTTCTGTCCTTTATGAATTATTTTCGCCCTCTGACCCCTTGGTAGGAGTCCAGTCTGGTCTATGCGCTCGACGAGCGAATCTGATGCTTTTATATTCGCCGGTCCTTTTTATAGCTATACATCGCCCTGCACGTCCAAAGCACACAGCTAGACAACCAATGCATGGAATACCGTATACCACACTCTCCTCAGTGATACCTTTGCTTCACCACCTATCCTCATCCCTGGCAATAATACAACGTTGATTCACGACTTCTGTAGGTATCTATCCATACCCGAGGCCCTCTCTGAGCTGGCGACTGTTATCTAGTCTTATCTTTCTACTGTGCTGTTCTCAGCATTCCCTCTGGGCCCTTCCGTTACGTTACTGACCGTCACCTAGAGTTCAATAACTAATCCATCACGGTAACACAGCTTACTGAACGCCCAAATGATACATTTAAATTGCTCCTCCCAGCGTTCATTACTTCATGTTCTAAATAACTCGCTTAAGAAAAAGAAAGAAACCAATGATTACTCCAGATTTTGCTGTTCTTTTGTTCCGGGGCGAAAGATAATGAATGAAAATCATTTCTGCTGGTACGTTTACGGTACACTGAAAACTATACGCCCTGCTCAGACCTTAGTATTATCGTATATATATATAGAAGGCAACTTCCCGCTCTCCTCCTCCTCTTCCAATGCAAACTGGATCTCTCTACTGACATTATTCAACATTCGTAGATTTTAATTGGAGCTATCACTACGACGTCATCCACGTAACTGCACCACGTGGCAATCCTGCACGTGATGCTGTTGTACTGCTGTCACAGCAAATGCTTCGTCTACATTAACGCAGCTCCAGCGGCGAAAATGGGGGAGGCACAGAACGTAAGGCGACGCATCGGGGGACTGAGGGTATATCAGCCAGCCTGGTGGTCTAGGAACGCAGTATGGCGTCCAGCGAGACCGGAATGGCCTGCGGGCAATGTAAAGACTTACAACTATGAGTCTTGCTCAAACGGAAACATTGAAAGAATAAACTCAAAAGCTCTCACCTGTTTACACACCATCCCAGTCCACATATTTGTATGATATATATATATATATATATATATATATATATATATATATATATATATATATATATAGACAGAAGGGCAAGAAAGAACGAATTATATGGAAATAAGGGGGTCAAAGCATGACGTATACACGGGTTTCCACCCACACAATGCCAGTCAGACGAGAGGACACAACAGTTTAATACAGTCCCAGCCACTAACACAGGGCAGTCAGACTACCTGAAAAGAAGAACAACATAAAATTACAGTCGAAACCTGTTCAAATGTACACCAACGTACTGTCAAGGGGAGACAGAGGGAACCACACACACACACACACACGACAGAGGCACCGCTGTACAATACACAAACACACGTGGTAAAAAATACTCACGAACATGTTCTCCAGCGCATGTTTCGCCAGCCAACAGTTCAGGAACACAGGCACGAAGAGGTTCCTGAGCGGCGACCAACATATCTGGAGAGGGGCAGAAGAGAATGTGGTGTTTGAGTCAATATGCATCGTCTGCGTAATACGTCGATCTGAAGAAATTAAGTGACATGTATACAATCGTCTCGAGAGATATTGCTGTATGTATTCATAAAGTCAACTAATATATGCATAATGTTTGAATTTATACATGGAGATCGACGGTACGACCCTAGATCTCAACGGTACGACACTTAAGCTAGACGGGGCCGTCCTAGACCACGACGGTACGACTCTTAAGGACGACGGTACGATCCTGTATCACGACGGTACGATTCTGAAGCTAGACGGTGGGACCTGACAGGCCATTATACCTACATCTGTGCTTAGGGGTTGTACCGTCCTGCTGAAGGATTGTACCGATCTGCTGAAGGACTTGTACCGTCCTGTTGAAGGATTGTACAGTCCCGCTGAAGGATTGTACCGTCCTGCTGAAGGATTGTACAGTCCCGTTGAAGGATTGTACCGTCCTGCTAAAGGATTGTACCGTCCTGCTAAAGGATTGTACCGTCCTGCTGAAGGATTGTACCGTCCTGCTGTAGGATTGTACCGTCCTGCTGAAGAACTGTACCGTCCTGCTGAAGGATTGTACCGTCCTGCTGAAGGACTGTACCGTCCCGCTGAAGAATTGTACCGTCTCGCTGAAGGGATCACAGCTACTTGTCAGTGAGACGGTAATTCCTGAGCAAGTGACGAGTCTGGCTCGTAATTACCATAACTCAGGTATGCTCACACACATCCTAACATATTTACTCAATATTCTACACACACACACACACACACACACACACACACACCAGAGAACAGCTGACACTCATACACATAAGGAGGCTTCATTAAGATGCTAGTTATTAGTCCACGTAAAAACACGGTTTTTTTTTTTGCCCCAAATATTCAAGTAAAGATTTATCCTCCACCCAGTCTCATGGTTTCTGATGATATTCTTCTATGAAGGTGAGTTCTTAAACACTAGACACTGAAACCCTGGGATGCATCACAAAGCGGTTTCCTTTCCTGTACGAAAACCAGAGTATTTAAGGAGCAGATTGTAACACAGCGCTGACTGGTATTTCAACGACGCCCAGTGATTTGTGACGATCAGGTGCTGATGATCGCCTGTGTGTTGTGCGTACGAGTGGGTAGCACTGAGCAGACATAGGCCGTAGGCATTCACAGTCCTGGGAAGTACTACAGCCGCCTAAGGCGTCGGGAAGGCGGTCGATGGTCACGCACCGCGTCGTTTGTCACCTACCCCACCTTGGCCTAAGTGGCTGTGGCTTGTTCACTTTGCCTCCCATGCGGGTTCCCCGCACCCATCACACAGACGTCCTCTCTGTCTCTGGTAGTATACATGACAGCACATAACACACACACATACACACAAAACCCTTCGCTCTGCTCTCTAGTTTGATACCGATCGAAGAGAGGTGGACATTTCTGAAGGCCTTCCTTCGTCAACAGCAAGCGACTGGGTCCTACTCCACTCTCCCGAACACAGCTCCCAGACCTGGCTCTTTCTCTATTCACTTCCGCAGTATCTGAGATCTCAAATCTAACCTTCACTCTGTAAAACACTTCTTTTCCATTTCTTTCCCTGATCACCGTTAAACCCAACTGTCCTTGGATGCTCTCCCTCTGCACTCTGAGTCAGTTTTCTAGCTTTAATCTCCACCACTGTTCCTGGTCTGAGGGTAGCGTTTGCGAACAATGGAATAGGACAACTCGTCCTGTTCCCCTCGTGGACCTTAAGCCTCCTAACTCTGATGTCTGCTTCCATTATTCACCTCTGTAATAATATAAACATATTAGGCTTAGCCATATCCTCTAAGTAATCAACACTACAAAGTCTGCTTCCTAAAAGCATAGGTGCTGTAATTACTTCTCTTGTGAAGTTATTTCATATCTACGAGTATTCATTCACCCTAGTGGGGAGTACTGCTGACATAACTGGTGTGACTCTTCCCCCACCTCTTTTCAAACATCCTCTCTGTCCAGTGCGATGTTGCTGCTGCTCTCTCTCTCTCTGTTCTACAGGTATTATATTGGCCATTGTTTTCGCGAGCAATCTGCATGCGTTTCTGTCCCTAAGTTTTAACCTGAGGCTGCTTCCCACAGTTTTTAGTGTGGTGACCTGCCAATCGAGGAATGACTTAAGATACCTCCATGTTCCCTCGAACATCCAAACTGTGGCATTCTCTTCATTAACCTTTCTACCTTTAGAGAGACAGGTCTACAAATACCTGCAGAGCCCTGTTAATTTCTACCTTCTCTTTGTCTCACCATTCCACTCCAGGACCTGGTGTTACCAGCTGCCCAGTCCTGTCCAGGACCTGGTGTTGCCAGGGAGAGAGAGAGAGAGAGAGAGAGAGAGAGAGAGAGAGAGAGAGACTGCATAGCTGATTTCTGTAGCGGTGTGTCCCATTACCACTGGCGCACCCTAGTGGCAGTTCCAGTGGAGAGTCCCACCACCACTTTCCCCGGTGATCTCTAGCTCCAGTGGTATCACCAGTGGTGAGTCCCAGTTTCAAGGGTGGACTCTAGCTCTTGTGGTAGTTCCAGGGGTGAGTGCCACTTTGGATAATGGGCTCTAGCTCCAGTGGGAAGTCTCACTATCAATGGTAAACTTTAGCCCCAGTGGTAATTCCAGTGACGGTTCTCACTTTAACTAATGGACTGAAGCTCCAGTGGCGAGTCCCACTTTCACCGGTGGACTCTAGCCCCAGTGGCGAGTCCCAACTTTCACTGGCGGACTCTAGCCCCAGTGGTGCCTCCCATTCTCATTCAATCAGAGTCTCGTTTTATTCTTGCTTTTCCTTCAGTGGTTCCCCGTATTCAGATGGAGCGGGAAATCTACTCTGCCCCTGACTGCTGTCGGTCGCGGTGCCTGGCCCAAGCGCCTCCTGGTAACCCAGAATAAGGAAGAGAGCGAGTCTGAAGGTCTTCTATTTTCGTGGCGCGTGTCCTTTCCACGACATTTTCGGGTTGGGTTTTGTTTTCAAAGTTCGCCTTTCACTGCAGGTGTGTCACGGGGAGAGGTTTCCTGTTGTTCCATCAATACAACGACGTAATGTTAGCATTTAAAGTTATCTAAGTAAACTACAACCAATATATATATATATATATATATATATATATATATATATATGCATGAAGTACACAGGCATCGAGTGCGCATAAGATACGGGTATAACAACAAGAAAACGGAGAATTCGAAGTGCCGAGCCGAGCGCTTTCGTATATTTACGTGGTCAGGACCGAGTACAGATAGAGAGAACCAGACCACAATATACCAGCCGCCGCTGGGCTGGGCCGGCAGATGAATTAAGAAACAGGTGAAGGAATTACGACACAGGTCCACCTCTCGACAACCTCACCTCTCTTAAGTTACAAACTCACGTCAACCTATGTTCTGGGAAACATATTTCCAGATATCTTCACCTATAGAGTTAACTAATCTATCTAAACCAACATTTTAGTGCATATTAACATCTCTGATAAGAGACGATTCAACAATGTTAAATAACTTGTACGTAGCGTTAAGTACGGTCAAGAATTCAGTGCACTATTTGTCCACCTCAAAGAATTTGGTCATCAGACTGGCTAAATCAGCGTTAATGTTACCCACTCACAACTGCTTAGTAACAACTAGAAATATGGCTGAACAGACCAGCTGATCAGAAGATGAACAGACCAGCTGATCAGCAGCTGAACAGACCAGCTGATCAGCAGCTGAACAGACTAGCTGATCAAAAGGTGAACAGCTGATCGGAGGCTGAACAGGACCACAGCTGATTAGATGATATCGACTCCAGCTGACCCCAAGCCAGACAGTTGTGCATCAGCCGGGGTTACGTCACTCATGCCTTCCGGATTGATGTCCAAGACCTCGTTGATGACAGGACCTTCCGTTCCCCTCAGTCCCTCTCCTCAAACTCGCCATTCATCAACCACTCAAGGCGAAGAGTAATATTATTGCAACGTGATTAAGGGCAGATAATGATTCATTACGATTCCTCATTACGGCGATGTTCGCGTACCGTCTTCAGTAGTTATCCCCCTGAGCACGACGGTACGGTCTCCCGGGTACGACGGTACGACCCCTGAGCACGACGGTACGACCCCTGAGCACGACGGTATACGACTCCTGAGCACGACGGTACAGCACTCGAGCACGACGGTATACGACTCCTGAGCACGACGGTACGACTCCTGAGCACGACGGTACGACTCCTTAGCACGACGGTACGACCCTTAGGCACGATGGCCTCACGCCTCTGCAAACCCACGGGTCGTACCGTCGTACTCAAAGGGACTGACTGAGTACATCACGAGTCCCCAGACATTGGCTACGAGTGTTCTGTCTTTGTGACAACACAAAGGAAACACAAGAATAACCTTGATCCCGTGTGAGTGTGTGTGTGTGTGTATGTGTGTAAGGTCTTCAGGAGCCCTACTGGGTACAAGGGCCAAGGCGACCCACAACTTGTCTCTGAGGAATGAAGAGAATCCGACCAAAGTTCAATTGGCATCTCTCTCTCTCTCTCTCTCTCTTCCCTCGACTTCTGGCAAAACACTCCAAGTGTTCCTTGATGAATCGGGTTAAAGCAGACGGGACGGGACGGGACGGGAGAGGGGCCCCGCCGCCTGCATCCCGAGCCCGATGAGACAGACAGACTTTTGGGTACCCCCGACGTGTTTATAAAGTGGCAGGGCAATGGAGGCTGTCAGCCGAAGAGCGGGAAACGCAATCTGATTCTCTCTCTCTCTCTCTCTCTCTCTCTCTCTCTCTCTCTCGTGGAACGGGATATTGTCAACTGCTGCCGCGGCGTCCGTGTCTTGCAAGGCCGCTCGAGGTCGTCCGCCTCATTCATTAGGCCATCAAATACTCAGCAGGAGATGAAAGTGCTATGACAAGACGGTGTAGTTTTGACCACTTAGGACAATACAGCTCTATTACCTACAGGCACACCCTGCTGGACCTGTGCCAACGCAGAGATGCCATATTGGTTCAAAAATACCCCAAGCAAACATAAGGTAACGAGAACCGCGTAAGGGCATTAGTGGACTCTGCCCTCACTGGAGAACACATAACTACCTCGCTGCTCTCTCATTTACTTGGATCTCTCGACCGTCAGAATGTCACCGGTCGAAGCCAACAACATCGCTCGTCAGAACCAGAGAGACCCCACTTCCACACAATCGGCTTAGGACTGAATGCCACCTGGGTGATTGTTACAGGTTTTGAAAGCGTTCCCGGACCTGGCCAAAGGCTGAGGCGGTCGGAGATTCAGAACGTCGTATTTGGTGCGTTTCCCTTCATACTGAATCCCTTTGAGACACACTAATAACTTCACACACACACACAAACTCACACACACACACAAACACACAGTTTACAAGTTAAAGGAGACGTAATAAATGCGTAACATTAACATTTCTCAGTAATAAAGTTTTTTAGGACATCTGATGACATTTAACTGAAACGACCCGTCGTTCAAACTGAAACTTAATTTGCTTTCTATAACATCCAACATGGCACTAAAACGAACAGGCCCCGGTCTTAAATATTCATCTGAGCTCTTCAGGTCTTAAATGACCTTTCTCTTAATTGTTTCAATGTTAGGGGGAAATGGTACAACGAAAGAAAGAAAGGAATTTCCCAGCTTCGTTGTTTGATGAAAGAAGCAGGTATTACAACGGTCAGTCCTCGAGTGATTGGTCTCCACACAGAAACTACGGGAGGCAGCAGCTTGTCGTGGACCGACGGTCCACATCTTCCGAGGACGGGACACGCTTAGACAGTTCATGAGAGCAGAAGCCGAAAGAAAGAATACCCGTAGAGGAGAGAGAGGACAGCAACATCACGGCGGAAGGAAAGGGATAGTGTGAGAGGTGATGGCAGGAGAATCAATAAGGCCAAGGGATTCCGATTCCACTATGACTACCAGAGAGGGGAAAGAATGGCCATCCAAGGATCCCAAGGTATGTAGGCGGTGCTCCACATTAAGGCGACAGACACAGGTACATATGGAATAGCTACACAGGGGATGAATAATGGAATCTAAACATCTTCAGCGTTTTAGCATCAGCTCTTGTGACGTTCGCTACATCGGGTTTCCAGGACCCGGGAAAGCAAGAGTAAACTGCTCTTTAGAACAGCAGTATTTAACTATCTTACCCCTTCCCGTTTCCAAGGCACTGCACAGGTCCGATTAGAGAGAATATATACACATGTTCAGTTCAAGAAAGAGAACAAGTATTTGAGCGAGGCACGTAGTGCAGAGTGGCCAGAACCCTTTGGGTCCAGCACTTTAACCAGGGTCAGAGGAAGAGGGCGTTCCATCACAGACAACCGAGATGAAACGACATTAGACAGGAAGCGATCCGTCTGAGAACAGACAGAAGCAGAAAATCCAGAGGACGAACGCTTTAAAAAGCAAACACCTTTGCCACGCTGTCAACTGCACTTGTTTTGATTCCATGGGATGAACCAAGTCCGCCATGTTTAGGAAGGACTTCAAATCTGGTCGACAAAACATTCCATTCTGTCATGACTGGAGTTTTAAGTTCTACTTGTAGATTTACCCTACATACGAAATTACAACCTATCTATTGTTATGAAAAACAAATACTCCTCGTCCTGTGTTATATATATATATATGAGTTTATAATAACTCGTGTATCGCAATCAGAAGAATAATAATGCTATAATCTCAGCAGCACTGATCCAGTGTGCTGATATATTATCGAGATATGAATTCCTCCAACAGTTCTAGTTGATGATACAAGATAAGTATCGAGGAAAAACACGAAGCTGCTTCACTCTGATGCCCGAGCAGTGTCTTGAGCATTGTGAAGACTCTCCAGGCGATCTACAGATGCGGCAACCTCCCCCATCCGTCTCTAGCTCGGGTACTTATGAGGTATCTCTTGGGTTTTCTCGATCATTAATGAAGAGATATGTCTCGATACGTCTCTCGGAGACTCGTCTGGCTCCAGCCTGTGAGTGGCTGCGACCTGTTGTCATCAATACTCCTCATTTATGAGACTTTTTTTAAGTAAGACAGTTCAACCGGGCGGTCTGGAGGTGGGTCTGAGAAAACAGGTTCCGTCTCTGGTAATACTTAAAGCATATACTTAAAGCGATCCACTTAATATCTTCAGAACTTTACTTACATACTTTACGCACCGTCACAGAAGGAGTCTTTTGTCCCATCTCTGTCCTAAGATCCATGTACCCAACTCAGATACTCTACGCACATTCCTCCCCCACAACCTCCTCGCTAAACCTAACCTGGCTGACATGCAGCACACAACACACAGCAGACTATCCTCTACGTTCTAACTAATTAAAAGCTATTAATTAGATTTCCAAGTACAGTCAACTGACATCTGGTGAGTTTACAGAGAACCGTTCGTCCTCAGGTGTATACTGACGATAGGATTAATCTCACTCGATTCTGTTCGTTTTCTCTACTTTATATATATATATATATATATATATATATATATATATATATATATATATATATATTATGCAAAAATCCACAGGAAAATGAAACACGATAAGTTCCCAAGTTCACTTTCGCGTAATGATCACATCGTCAGGGGTGATGCAAGAATGAGATAGAAGACGTAGAACATTCCCTTGATATACAAGGAAGAGACGTAGCTAACACGCCATTGGTAAACAAGCGTCACCGGACGGTGGTGTTCGGGTTGGTGCGTTCGAGTCTAGCAACATGCCTGTCACAAAATCATTATTATGTGGACAAGGAAGGAAACTGTTTACAAATTCTGCCTACAATAAAGCTATCCAATTTGTACAGACCTTCATTAGCATTGTTACAATTCTCTGTCGATTTACTGAGAGAAGATTCAATATTTCTCGTGGCAAAGAAGTTAGAGTTAATAACCGAATTAGCATAGCTCCAGTCAATACAATGGTCATAACTTTTAACATAAAAAAAGAATTTGATCCTTGTCCTGTTGTTATATTTCTGTTGCTTAAGTCTAACTTAAAGATCCTCACCAGTCTGCCCAACATAAAACATATTACAACTTTTACAAGGGATTCTGTAAACACAGCCCGCAGAATTTTCTGGCGAGTTTCTGATTGAGATATTCTTTATAGTATTGTTATTGTTGAAGGCTACATTTACATTAAAGAATTTAAGCAACCTGGGAAGTAATGTAAAATCATCACTGAAAGGGAGAACTAATAGAATCTTGGTATCAAAAGGAGGTCTGGGTTTAACACTATAAAATGATTTCTTTGCCAACTTAAGGGATTTATCAATGCAAGATCTAGGATACTTTAACTTGGATCCAATAGAATATATCTTCTCAAACTCATCATCAATAAATTCCGGACTGCATATACATAATGCCATAGGGAACATCGACTGGAATGATGATAATTTAACTGTCATGTTGAGCTGAGTAATAATGAATATATGAATAAACAATGGTGGGTTTTCTGTATATGCTAAACTTAAACATGTTTGTATCCCTATGGATCATGCAATCTAAAAATGGTAACGTACAACTATTTTCCACTTCCATAATAAAGTTGATAGAAGGTTTTAAATTGTTAAGGGAGAAATGTTTGTTAATTTTCTTTGTAGGCGAAACACAAAGAACATCATCTACATACCTAAACCAAATTGCCTTTGAGGGTACGATGTCCCTTTGTAACTTTGTTTCAAAGAATTCCATGTAAAAATTACCTAATACTGGCGAAAGAGGGTTACCCATTGCCATACCAAATTTCTGAGCATAATATTCTCCTTTAAATTGAAATACACAGTCTTTTATACACAATTTTATCAATTCAATAAACAGAATTTGAAACAGGTAAATAAATAATATCCAAGACATCAGACAAATATTCTGTCATCAACTGAAACTTTTGTGAACAGGGATGAAACATCAAAAGTTACCAATTTGAAATCAAAACCAACATGGATATCATTAAGCTTGTTAACTAAATCTACTTTGTTCATGATATTAGAATTTGATATATTACCCACCATTGGACTTATTAAAGAAACTAACCATTTTGATAATATATATAAAATGGAGCCCAATGAACTCTCTATGGGTCTTGCTGGAAGTCTGGCTTATGTGTTTTGACAAGTCCATACATATATGGTAATGAAGGGGACAATGGTGTGTGTGTGTGTGTGTGTGTTGCTGGACTCCACCAGCCCAGGGTTACACCACAAGTAAAAAGTCACCTTTAGCAAAGCTGTAACATGGTGAGTACAGTCTCATCAAAGAACTTCTCTCGACAAAGAAAATTACATTTCACTGCTATTGGAAGTTGTGCAGCCTTTTATGAAAGGACCTGAGTAAAGGTAGGATTCTTTCACAGAAATTTATCATGGGTTAATATCGAATAAATAAATGATTAAAATGTAATATATCTTTCTATCTATATATCTGATGCCTGTTCCCTCCGGGAACTCCTATCAAGGAGATGGCCTCAGCAAAAGTGTCTCCACTTATCCCTGTCATTATATGCCTCCCTCACATACACCAATCCATGCATTCTTCTACAATTTCTTTTCCTCCAGTATTCTTTCACTTTATTTGCCCATATCACAGGCAGCCATCCTCTCACACCAAACCCTTTACTTGTGCTATCACACACTCTCCTTGTAAACTCCCAGCTTTGCATTAGTTCAACAGGCCCAAACCACCTCAAAGTATTATGTTTCACCCACTCTACAACTCCACAATTCAATCCCTTTACATTCCCTACCATACCACATCTCTCAAACACCCCTTCATTTCTTTTTTCATTCCATCTCACCATACCACATGCTCCTCTCAAACAGCTCATTTCCACAGCCTGGATTCTTGACCTCTGTGACTCATTCCATGTCTATGTTTCAGCTGCATAAGTCAGGGTTGGAAGGACTATGCTGCCCCTTAATCCTCTCATCACTTCCATACATACACCTCTACCCTTCATTATTTTACTGAGGGACCCAATGAATTCTACCCTGTACTGCTTTCTTCATCTCTCCTTCCATATCACCAAACTTAATCAAGACAGCTTCCAAACACTTGAATTCTCACCTCTTCCAGTCTTTCTCCCCCAATATCTCAAACACAGTTTAGTACACTTTCTTCTTTCCCTCTATATGGTTTTGCAAAATCTATACTTTCGCTCTGTTTCCTTTCAAGCACAATTACTTTGCTTTTATTTGCATTTACATTCAATCGCCTCTGCTTACACATATCATAAAACACACTTAAAACCTTCTGCAATTCCTCTTCACTCTTAGCAAGCAACACAGTATTATCTGTAAACAGGCTTGCCACTAGCCACCATACCTTACCGCCAACAGTACATCTCTGCACCGCACCCCCTCTCCCTAGTTTTACTTTCATCTCATCACTCCATCCATATATGTATTAAAAAGCCACGGTGACATTATACAGCCCTGCCTCACTCCCGTGTGTATATCAAAACTTTCACCCAACTCTCTATCCACTCTCAAACATGCATTTGCTCCTCTATAGAAGGCTTTCACACCATCCAACAGTTGTCCCCCTATCCCATATATCCTTAACACATCCCATTAAGCATTCTACTAAGACTCTGTCATATGCCTTCTCCAAATCCATAAAAGTTACATATAGCTTCTTATCTTTTGCTAAATACTTTTCCATGATCCACACATCCCCTACCTTTCCCAAAACCCCCTTGCTCCCTACTTATTCTGCATTCAGTCAGTTCCATCTTTTTATCAACCAACATTCTTGCATACACTTTTCCTGGTACACTCAACAGACTCATTCCCCTAAAATTGCTACATACATCCTTAGCACCTTCTCCTCTGAATAAGAAACAGTAATAGCTTTCACCCAATCCTCAGGCACAACTTTCTGTTTCCATGCTAAATTACATATCAGATGCATCTACTCCATCACACTTTCTCCTCCGTACTTTAGCATTTCATATGTAATCCCATCCACTTCAGGTGCCTTTTCTACCTTCTGTCTATCTATCTATCTATACCTCTGATGCCTGTTCCAAATGGAATTCCATCAAGGGAGTGGCCACAGAAACAGAGCCTCCATAACAAGTAAAATCCAAAGCTGCTTAATAGCCTTTAGTGCTTCACCCTTAACAGGCCACTGGTGGAGGTCAACTCTAGTGCAGTGTTTGCAGAGGCTCCTACTCACTACTTCTACCTAATGTTTCTACCTTAATGTTCCTACCGTCTACTTCTACCTACTGCTCATACCATTTTGCCAAAAGGCAGGGTTAATATTAGCATAGTGCTTACCACAGAAAAATCTAGTTATGGAGAATGAGCTGTGTGAGTTACGTGTTCTTAAATGTTATATATGACTAAGAGAGATTGTATGTTTGCAGACAGAATGCCACATTAGCCTCATTATTGCCATTCTTAACTCTCTTTTTGCTATAGGCCCTTGCACTTGTATACTCTTCCTTCCATCCTCTATACCCTTCTCCCACATTCATCAGTTCTTCAAAATACTCTTCCTGTCTTCCTTTCACCTATTTTTGATTAAGCAACTTCCCTTCCTTACTTCTTGCATTAACATTTCCACTCTTACATCCACCTCTT
Source organism: Panulirus argus (assembly GCA_038088735.1). Lineage (NCBI taxonomy): Eukaryota > Metazoa > Arthropoda > Malacostraca > Decapoda > Palinuridae > Panulirus > Panulirus argus. The sequence goes on along the minus strand of JAYMFT010059840.1, from coordinate 1,162 downwards.
TCCCTTTTCAACTCCTTCCAGTAAAATTTCTTATTTTTCTGAAACTTTTCACTCAACTTTCTCCCAAAATCTTCATCTACTCTTTCTCTGTTTTCCTCTAACAATTTCTTAACATTCCACTTACACAGTTTATATTCTAACCTCCTACTTTGTTGAACTTCCACTGGTACATTCCTTTTGAGCAATCTGCCATATGCCTTTTCTTCTCTTCCATATAATTTCTAATCTTTTCTGTCCACCAAACTACTAATTCTACAACCTTTAAACACCCCATTCACACATGACTGCATCCAATATATTTACTGCAATTCCATGTAAACTTTCTGTCACCCTCCTTTCATACTCCTCCCTGCATTTATCTGATTCATCTTCTCAGTTGCCAACACTTTTACGTCTCCATTCTTCCTAACACAATACCTCCACTTCTCCCTAACCCTCATCCCCACAAGAGCTGCAATATGGTCAGTCTCAAAAGGATCCTCTCATAACTCTAGCATCTAGCACAGCCTTTCTCAATCTTTCATCCACTGCCACATAGTCAATCAAAGCCTTTTGCTATTCTCTTCCATCATTCCTTATCCATGTATACCTGTGGATCATCTTGCACTGAAAAAAAAAGGTGTATGCAAGAAATGAAACACTCTCAGCACAGACATCCACAAGATAACTTCCATTTCCATTTACTCCAGGCACTCCTCATTTACAAACTATTTCATGAATTTCATCAAGTCCCACTCACATTCATGTTACCCATTCTCTCATTCTCAAAACCGTTTATAGTCATTCAAATTTCTCCAGAAATGCTTCATTTCATCCTTACCTTGCACAGTCTTCATCTTCACATATTTTCAGAACATCTCGCCAGCATATGCTCACCAAGTACAATCATCTCAATGTGATCAATAGCTTTCTTTCTTCTAGCACAATTTTAAAGCTTTTTCCATGGCATCATGTTTTTATATGCATAGGACTGTTTTCACAGTTTTCTATGTTCTATGTTTGCTGAGACGGCATGGGCAGCAAAGGCCCTAATCAAGGCCATCCCATTAATGCTATATATATATATATATATATATATATATATATATTTTTTCATACATATTCGCATTTTCCCGCGTTAGCGAGGTAGCGTTAAGAACAGAGGACTAAGCTTTAGAGGGAA
>JAYMFT010059819.1:0-14950 GCA_038088735.1 Panulirus argus | reverse complement strand
GAGAGAGAGAGAGAGAGAGAGAGAGAGAGAGAGAGAGAGAGAGAGAGGGGTGCAGGGAATGGTGGCGGCGTCATGAGAGCAGGTGAGGCCACGCCTGGCCAGCCAAGCGGGACACTGGCACGGTCACCGACACCCAAGCTACTGTCACCTCTAGCACCTCAAACTTAAGCGCCATTGTCTTCTGTAATACCTGCAAGTCACCTGGACCTGCACTGCAGGCCAACACCGCCTCTGGCTATGGAAATTGTAAAACACATTTTTGCATATTCTCTCTGCAGCGCACCAGACGAGTTCCACGCACAAACTTTCAATCTTTTATACAAGGTAGAATGAAGCGCATCTAATTTTTGATCTTTCCGACGTGTGTGATTAAACCATAAGAGCCCCGAAGCAATCGTGGTATAGGGGTGATAATACAGGAGAGAGAGAGGGCGTAGTGTATCGCCCTACGGGACAGCCAAAGCGTAATCTGAAGACGCTACTGTGGAGGGAATAACAATTAGGGAAGGTGTAACGCCCGGCTCTCATCACAAGCTGGCGCGCTCTGTAAAGGTCCTCTGCTACCGCTGGGAGCTGCACCTACGAGTGTTATCCACTTGTACTGTAAGGGGAGGGGGTTTGTACTATCAGGGGGAGTTGTGCCTGTGTGTAATTATCTACTTGTACTGTAAGGGTAGGGACTTTTACTCTCGTGGGGCCCCCAAATTCGTGAACTTGCTCTATCATACAAACCTATGTATGCTGTTGGCAACTGACGTTTCCCTGTTCAGTCTATTCTCTTCGTCCATCACTCAAATACTGTATAAATACTTCTTTACAACTTATCTTTAACAAGTTTCTTATCTAATTTCATGTTTTGTCCTCTGGTTATTCTATCCCTACACCTTTCGAAGAACTGTTCACTATTTACGTCATCTATCTGGTTTAGAAATTTTAGAGTTGTGATCAGGTCACCCTTCAATATTCTCTCCTCCGTGGTTGGCCAGTTCAAAGGCCTCGAACCTTTCCCTGCAAATCTGTGCTTTAATTTTAGTACCATCTTTGTTATCTTCTTTTTTATTACCACTTTGTGCTTTTGTTAACGAGCGGTTTGTGTGTGTGTGTGTGTTTGTGTGTACATATATATGTGTGCACGTATATCATTTAAGCATGCTTGTTTTCTTAGTGTCTTTGTGTATTGAAGTGTGTATGCATTTCTTGTAAGTGTAGATTTAGGTATGATATTTGTGTACTAATGCATGAGAATATGAATATATGCATTTGCATGCACGTTTGTGTAAATGTATGCAAATACGTATGTATATATAAATGTTTGTGGAAGTATATTTGTGTGTGCATGATTTATCTGTGCATACTTATATATTCTCACACACTCGTATCCATCCGAGAGTGAGTTATACATCAACCCAACCTTATTCCAACTGACTCATGACTCGTATCTTCAGGAGCAAAGAAAACCAAATACGTCAAAACTCGATGCACTTGCGGTTCAACCGCCGTTTCCGTACCTGCATCAGCGATCGAGAGTTTGAATAAGTCTTCCATCACATAGCTGAGAGAAAATCTTGAAGGCATCTTCACTGAACCAGTGCGTGACTCCTGACGAAGGACTGAACGACAGACGGATGGACGGATGATAGCAGAAAAGCAGTCTCCAAGTGTCTTGCCATGCAGTGCAGGCAACGCAATAGAAATAGTTCAACAGAAAGAGGCAGACAATTCCACTGTCTAATGTATTTGCAGAATTAAGACTGGCAATACGTAATGAATAACTCTTCAGAGATATTGTGGCTGACAAAAGTTAAAGTAACAGATATTTGCCAAAGCAAATCACCATGTCATCATAGGCCTTGGTTACCAGGCTTATCTTTCCCCAATTTTCATCACAAGAAGAGATGCTATTTTTTACGACTCTTTAACCAGGGATTAAAAGGTCAAACTTGCCTGTCTGTTCAAGTTGGTGAAAGATTGTCTGGGGATTGGCGGTGATATCTGAAGTTAAAAGATATGAAATAGACAACAACAAGAGAAGCATCTAAGACAGAGGAGACAGAGAAAACTTCAAGGAATGATTTTTCTTCTTCCATAATCATAAAAACCCCCGAACAATAAATCTCGGTGATTCTTCTCGAATGATAATCCTGAGCTAGTGAGTGCACGAAGACCTGTGAATCGACAGATGATGAGGAAGACTACGATTTGATTTGAATGGAGGTCATGACAGTGAAGGGTGTGAGGTGCAATTGCTGAGATTTATCGGTGAAAATTAGCAGTAAGAAGCAGAGGAGCGAGTGAAAAGAAAGAATTTCAGAGAGATAGAGAGGCTACCTACGAAGATCTTTTTTTTTTTAATAATTTTCCTTTTAGGTAGGGCTAAGGAGTAACGCTAACAGAATATACTGCTTGCTTTACGTTAAACATATTGTTCCCTGCAATGCGTGGCTTTCAGCCTTGGGTTCATAAGTATCCGTCTTTAGCCATTTCTCTCTTTCCCAAAAGGTTCAGACACTTTTTTTTTATATTATTCAAAGCAGTCTCTCCCTCTCTCTTGCTGGGCGTCAAAATGTATCTGCCATTCTGATCTACTCCACGGGATTTCTGCGGATTCGGTGACTCCTTATGCTCCATACTGCGAAGTTTTCAGTGTTGATATATTTTTTCCTTTCAGTTCATTTTATGCATAAACTGTCGCATATCAACCTCCACTTAATATGCAGTATAGTTTAAGTTCAATCAGTCTTTTTTGATAGTCTTTTCGTTCTTTATAGCCTTAGTTTTGGTCGTAAAGTGTTTCTGAACTTTCTATAATTGATACATTTCTGCTTTAGCTGGTGACCATACAACACATCAGTATTTCACTTTGTTTCTTAAACATACACAGAAAATGTCATCGTAAGATTTCTTTCTTGTAATGAAAGTTCACGTTATAGCACCACTCGTCACAGATATACTCCTCATACTGCCAGGGAGTGAGAGTACCCATTACTGGTTTCTGCGTGTATTTGAGTCATATATAGATGAAAAAGCCACCTTCCTCCTGAGACTGTTTGAGCTAAAATCACAACTGATGAAAAATGCTTTAAGCAATTTACGAAACTGTGCACCATTATCAAACTAATATAAACTACACTTACAGGAGCTGATGAGGTCTGCTAAATTCAATTCTCCGGAAGAATTAATCATCTTGCCCTCTGAGCTCTATAACATACTTCATATTCGAGGACACTGACCGGGTGCTCACACTGTTGTCTTAATGAATTGTCTTTTTTTATTTACATGCCATTCATGTTTCCTGTTTGCCATTAAGACGACGCTGAAAATGAGAAGGACTCAGAAGCACTTCGAGAACTGATAATTTTCACCGTTCGAAAAATGTAGGCACTGAATGTCTCTGCATGATTAACTGATCCCAATTCACACATCACAGCATTGCTTAATGTCATGAAAATGAGAAAACGAGAACTGTTGCTGAAAGCTGTAAGAGTACGTGGTATGGCGTGGGAGGACCTAGCTCTCTAGCTCAGGTGGAAACCCCCCCTACCATCGCATCTGACAGCCGCGCATCTCGCATCCTGATCACAGTGCCAATTATATCAAATGGAAAAGAACGTAAGTCACTCGCTGGACCATGAAGTGATGGCTGGAAAAAAAAAAAAAGTCCTAATTAACTAGTCGGTGGGCTGGGATATGCTTTGGAGAGCCTCCGGAGCACCTGCTTGATTTGTGATGATGGCTTGGGACACCCCAGCTTTATATCCAGCTTGATACAGACAACACAGCTCACTAGAAAGACCACTAGTTGGGGATGTGATTACTGAGGCAAATAAAGGTCACTACGGACGACTGATAAATTTGTGTTTTGTGTATTCTATTATCTCCTGCGTAGATATGAAAAGGGTGATAAATTTATTAAAGTTGATATTCCCTATGCATCTTAATTACTTCTCTCCTTTTTTCATAGGTCCTTTCTACCGTTAATTTCCTATTCATATGCGCTGACTTTTATCACTTATCTAAAATATGTAATGGGCTTATTGCTCATGATACACTTGAAATGGCCGTGAGCACATCTGTAAAGTTAGAAGCATACAGTTAGAATCATCATGAGTTATATTTGTTTTCTGGTTAAAAGTTCCTTTCCTTTGATCTTGGCAACCAGGAATATTAAAAGCCTGTCACAGGATTATCCCTAACCTCTACAGATCATCGTCTTTGGGGTAACAGACCCTCGGGGACATCACCTGCTGTAGGTATTCACCAAAAGATCATGCATGGTTGAACACCAGACCAGAAGGCTTCCTCCCTAACCTGTCACCTAAGGAGGTCGTCATTTATACCTGCATTATAAATGTTCAAGGGATAATTATTGCAAGTGACGGAGGGATGAATTTATCCCGAGAGGGACGTCATCAGCACTGGCAGAGATAAATAAAAGCTGAACCACCAGGTACTCAGTTGGCTGTATGAGAACTGTGTTGATCCCCGGCAGCAGATGTAATAGCAAGAACGGTAGCAGCAGTAGCAGCAACACTTAAAGCAATGTTGGTGGCAGGATTAGTTGTTTAGTTGTCGCATCTGTTTCTCTTATAAACAGCTATTTTACATCTGCAGATACCTCACGAGCCCCAGTAAGGAGTTTTGCTTATATATCTCGGGTGGCTCTCCTTCCATATCTCTTAAAGCTAAGGTTGTTTCAGATGCCTCCTGCCTTGAGTCTCCTGCTATTATTGCTCATCAAACATCCCTTTCTGTGCAAAGATATACCTTCCTTTCGTTTTCAATATTAACAAATATCGGGTAGACAATCACCCGAAGCCTTCATATTGTGCATATTTTCTTTTACTTCTGATAAACTCATTAGCTTACCTCTGCAACAGACACAGCTTCGAATATAACATGGCTTTTCCCGTGCTATGTCAGCTAGCATGTGTCTGCATCGTCTTCACGAACGAAGAGTGAGAAATTTTTCTGCTACGGAACCAAACGCTGGATATTTCTGTCTCAGGGCTGAATCGTCGCTTGTGTCATTGTCGTCGGATACCCTACCCACGCGTGGTCTGTAGCACCTCGTTACGGGTGTTGTGTGCTGTGGATATACACTGGTTCATACCTTGTCAGTGCTGCTGGATCGTTTGTGTCACATCCTGAGGACACTTATCCACGCCTCGCTATTGTCGCCCCATCGCTTGTGTCGCGTTCTGTGGACACACTACTCACATATCCTCAGTAATACTTCGTCACTTTAATCGTGTTCTGTGGCCGTCCTACCTGAGCCTCAACAATGCTTCTTTAGTACTTGTGGTGCGTTCTATCGACATGAAACATGCACCTCTTCATTGCATCATGTTCCTACAAAAGGCAATCTTACCCGCTTCATTGTTGCCACATCGCACGCGTTGTGTTTTGGGTACAGGCCATGTACGCCTTGTCAGCGATTCGCTATCTCTTGTGTTGTGTTGTCTCGAACTACTGTTCATGCTTTTTTCAGTGCTGTCCCGTCTCTTGTATTAGGTTCTTTGGACACGCTACTTAAACACCGTCCGCACTGCCTTGTCTCATGTGTCGTGATCTGCGTAAGAAACTACTCTATATCTTCCCTGGAGGTTGGGTAGAATAAATCTACAATCATTATGATTATACTTAAGTGGTATATATTTCCCTTGTATATAAAACAAGATCCCCACTAGTACACGATGTTCTATTGTAAGGAAGACTTCCCGAAAGAGACGACTTTGATATCATCCTGAGCGGTTTTTTTTTTCTTTTCGTAGATTTATACACGAAGCCTCAATCGGTGAAGGAATTTGGTAAACTACACAGGACACTTCTGGAGAATCAATGTATAGCAGCCAAAGACAATCCCTCTCGTGATATGCCAGTGTTACTGAATCCGTTCCTCCAGGCTCCATATGAAAACAAACTAAAAAGAAAGAGAGCCAGGATGGCGTTTAATAGTATCTTTAGTTAGGGAAAGTAAGATGGGTAGATACAGGAAATATGAGAAAGTTTTTGAAAAAATAGCAGAAGGAGCGGAAGAAGTTGAGTTAATGAAAAGGAAGGATGGCGTGAGTCACATGGAAAATAAAAATGGCAAAACGGAGAATGAACGCATAGAAGAACGGGATGAACGTCTTCCCACGAGGTCTAAGCATGTGTTTTTTTTTATATCACGAAGCAACTCCAAGACTCCTGTGTGAACTAGGTGATAGGGTTATAACTCCAAGATCATCCCCCCTCCACCTCACTGAAGCGAGGAGTTCTCTGACTCTCTTTCCTCAAAGGATTATGATACAGCCTTTCCAAAGGCATAACCTCATGGAACAGGAGTCCGGCATCACCAGCCATGGTGTATATAAGAGTAAGTCTTCTCACTGCAGAGAGTTTAAAACGCTGGTGTTGTCGCCTTCTAACACCCACTTCTCTCTTGTCATTGGTTATCTATCATCTGATATCTTCTACTTATCATCCCTCGACTGATAGCTGTCAACAGCCACCTGCCTCCCTTCACCTGCACGACTGACTGTCTTATCGTTGGCCTCTTGTCATCTGTGTTACCCGTCACGTGCCGTTGGTTATCCTGACTTGTCACCATCCATCTGCCACGCGTTACCTCTCCTTTGTCATTTGTACCTTGATTCCTGTCAGTGTCACTCTCTACTTGCAAATTCATTCTACAAGAAGAAAGATGATTCCTCGGACGTACGCTTATGTACCAAAGTGCTACTGGGGTTTCGGTACGTTTGACAAACTTATCTGAGAAATGAGGACGGCTCTTGGTCTGGACTTAGGTGGCAGGTGGCTTAGGTCTAACGCGAGATACTTGTAGGTTATGTGATTCCTGGATGTGGGTTCATGAGAAAGACATGTAACGGATGATCCGATGATGTGTGATATGATTATCTGCTGGAAGAAAGTAACAAGACCTTGTAGGATGGTGAACCAGAAGGGTAGCGGAAAATCAGGGTCTCGGAAAGGGACAGTAGGAGGTTTAGGTGTGGGAGGTGGGGTGATATGAGTGCGGTAGGTGGATGGCGAAAGTGGGAAAAGTGGGTAGCTTGAGGTTTGGCTGTATCATACGTGTTCTGAAAGGGAGTTGGTTGAATTTGGGGTGTTGGTGGATTGTAAGGAGTCTGGATGTGGACGATGAGCGGCTCCTGGGTGGACGGTGGGTCTGAACGTGGATGGTGAACAGCTCTAGCGAAAATGTGGGTAATAGGTAACATGGGTTACTTGTAGGTGTAAATCTATTTTTTTGTCTAATCATTCAAAGACAAAACATAGTGGCAATGTGGGTAAAGGGTATGCCGGTGGAGATAAGTGAAGGCAAGCACAGAGCAAAAAGCGGTCACTATATATCAACACACAAGGGTGATAGGTGGGCCCAAGGTAGAAGCCAGAGGGTCCTCGTCTCGTCGGAATACGGGGGAGCAGAGTTAAGGGAATTGTTACGTTGCAAAGTGACGCAACATGGGACAGATACACAGAGCGTCTCGAGGTGCATTCGTGCACACGATGGGTAATATGCAATGATGATGACACTGATAATACAAAGATACACTGGAGGGTTACAAAATGTTACGCATACGAGGCATGACGTACACAGGTTCTAGCTGCACCTGTATTGGTACAGTTTGACTACTGGCCGAAAGGTGGATAGTAGAAGGCCTGGACGACCTGGACGCAGATTGTAGGCTGCCTGGTTGTAGCTAATACGAGGTCTGGTTGAGGGTGGTCTGGGTGTGGAGGACAGGAGGACTAAGTATAGGGTGTTGGGTGGTCTGAGTGTGGATGGTAGATGGCCTATGTCTGGGTTGTGTTTAGCCTGGGGATCAGCGGTGCATAGCGTCGATGTGAGAGCTGCCTCCGTGTGAGTTGTGGGCGGCCTGGGTGTGGGTAGTGAGAGTACGGAAGTTGCTTGTAAAGGCCAAGCCAGTGCAATGGTGATAGCCAGCTCGTCCTCGTAACATGAAAATTGCGTTGTGTATATATATATATATATATATATATGTATGAGTGTCTGTGTGTGTGTATGATCCCGTCGGGAACAGTTTATAAATCGTTGTGATTTTGTTTGTACGTCTCTGTGCAGAGAGCGCAGGGAAATTGAGTACTAAGTGCTCGGTGCCTTTCATCTGGAAATTGCATCGTGGGCATGACAGGTCTTGGGATGTGATGAAACGATGTTTGCGGCGTTGTAGTGATGGCTGTATGTCTGGCGGGTTGGAGTTTAAGAATGAGCTGGGAGGTCGATTGTTTAGCGCTTGTCAGGTTATCATTGTTTATGTATTTTGCCAGTATTTGTTGGGGTAGGGGGATCAGTAAGAAAAGGCAGCTGTAGTGCAAGGTTAAGGTAAGCTTTTCACTTCTAACGGATTATTGGTGTCTAGTTATAGAGTGGTTTGTGTGGGGACTGGTGGTTAGTTATTATGAGTGGTTTGTGTGGGAGGGGTTTAGCGCTGTTGCATGAAATGAAGTGCTGAGCATGTTGAGGTGGGATTGTTTTGCAAGGATCTTTGTTTCACTGTGGAGTGGGTGTTTCTCGTTCCTGGGTAGCCAGTGACTTTTCTAAGTGCTTAGTCTTGTTTGGTTTGTATCATTTCTTTATCTGCTTTTAAGAGGGACGGAAGACCAGGCAGAGTGGAGAAGATGAACTGTTTGTAGAGGATACAATAGAACGCAAGTCAAGGCTGGTGAAATGAGTATGTGTACTTTATCATGAGTTACTGATTTACTGATCACGACCCATAGCAGCAGAAGGAACAGAGACTGTTACTCCCTGTAGCTGTTCATTTTGTTGCTGTTCCTGTAGCAGAAGGAACAGGAATAAGAACAATAGTCCAACAGGTTCAGTGAGAGGAAATCCGAGTAAAAGTCAAGAGTAGCACAGTCACCAGTTGGCGTGGCGGTACTGGAGGAATAGCAACAAAATCAACAGCTTACAGGGAGTAGCAGCAGCAGCATCATCAGTACCGAGAGGGAAAGTTAACAACACTCAAAGTAGGTTTGCCATAACTATTGACAGCTTGTACAACAGCAGCTCTCGATCCCCTAATCAAACAAGAGAGCACCCACAGGTAACAGGAGAGCTATCACCGGTTATACAGTTAGTAGTGAACAGCAGAACCTCCATAGACAGTAATAGTCTGTGGCGGAGCAACTATTGTCTGATCTATATACCTCACTAACATCGAATCGCTTTGTGGTAGTGGCATTTTCACATCCATTTAGAAACACGGAAGCTGTGACAGAGGACCATCCCATGCAGTAACAGACCGAAATATTGCAAACAGAGTCACGATAGCTATGACCACCACTTAACACAGGACCTATTACGAGCAGAAGCAGATATACCAGATACAATAGCCTGCCACAAAAGAACAAAAGGCCAGTAAAGTGGTATCTAACTACGCAGTGGACATGATCACCGAGGTTGGTGAAAAGTGACGCGCACTCGCTAGAATCACGTTGATCACCTGGTATTTAGGGAATGACGAGTTTGAGGCGCAGACCGAGTCTCAAGGAGAGTGCGACAGGGCTCGGAGTGCGGTCTTTCTGCTTGGGCCGCCTGCAAAAATTGTAATTTTTTTTTTTTAATTTTCAATCAGGAAGAGGTCAAGCTCATCAGCATTCTCAGTGTGTCCCATATATCACCCTCCCAAGACTTATAATGTGCTGCGGTCAACAAATAGAGACATAAAATAGAGTTAACAGCTGAATTAAAAGTTTTATGAGTTTCGTCTCCCGGGGTGGTCAGTCCTACTCTCCTCCCCTCGGATCTTTTTGTTGCAAACACACTAGCGGGAATTATGTTTCAAAACTCGATAACTGCCTCTGAATTATTTATCTATTTACTCGACTTTCATTTCGTTAGGCAGGATGATACTGAATCATAAAATAATGAGACAGCTTTATAACAAAAGAATGAGAAAGAGAAAAATAGAATGTGAGAGAAAGAGGGAAGCGTAAAAGGCTGTAATGAAACTTGAGAGTTCTTTCTTACGTGTTTGAGGCTCATTAAGCATGCAGGTAATGTTCACAGAAGAGGCCAATCGTTATCCTATGGCCGGACCGGGCAACACACAGTCCTTTGCAGCTATAATGATTGTCTCTATAAGAAAGAAGCCGAAACATGCAAAGGCTTGCAGAAGTCTTGCTGGGATCGTGCAAGGTAATCAAAATGATAAGAAAATGATTAGACTGGAAGAGATATAAAGAAAAAACAATATTCATTTCCGATACTCAACGCAGGGGGAAAAATGAAATCGTTAACTTCTATCTTTCTCTAAGCTTAAAAGTCGATACCAAATACCCTGGCAGTGCTTGCATATGCTTACTATACTGCCATTTTGTCGACTGTCAGTATGAATTTGTCAGGAAGACAGAATACCTGCTTAACCTGGAGTCCACCTCAACAGCGGTATGCAACTCCAGCGACCCTGTCACTGACAAATGGCCGGAGGAGCGGTGAGCCAGACACGGGTGTAAGTCCTCTCTTGATGACACAGGACACCCACGATGTGGCCGGGTGTTGTGAGTGGGTGCACAAACACCCACTAGTCTCTGGTGCACCAAGCGCTCGCTAGCCTTTGGTGCGCTACGAATCGAACGGGGTTTGGGTGCATTGCAAGTTCACCAGTTTCTGATGCATCACACACCCACCGGTCTGTGGAGTATCATACACCAACTAGTCTCGGATGCACTGCACAAAATCAGTGTCTGCTTCACCACACACACACCTGCCTGTCTGTGGTGGTCCACACATCCGTCAGATTTTTGCATACTGTAAATGCACCAGTCTCTAATGCATCGCACAGCCACCAAGACCTGGTGAACCACACATCCATCAGTCTCTGGTGCATTTGTCAACGAGACATCCCCTCGTGCACCACGCATGTACTGATCTGTGGTGCATCTGGTACCCACCAGTCTCTCATGCACTGCATGCCAGTGAGTCTGTTGTGCCACATGTACTCATCACCATGTTGCATCGGAAATCTGCGAGGCTCTGGTACGCTACATGAACAACTACCTCTGGAGCACCATACACATGCAACACCTTGTTTGTCTTACAGATCTGGCAGGCACATTCAACAGTCCTTGGTGTCCTACAAACAAATTAGCGTCCAATTCGAATGTACTGTGCATTCAAAATCAAGTTCATCATTACCCCTTTAGTCTGGCTAGCCACAGTCTTATCAGTTTGCTGTGCACCACTTGATAACCAGTCTATAGTATACCACACGCCCACCAGTCACTGCTGCTCCACTCATCAACCAATCTCCGATGCACTTCGGTTACACTAGTTTCCGGGGCATTGCGCGTACTCGAGATTCTGGTGGTTCATGCAAACTACTGTCGTTAGTGCACCCCACACCCATCAGTGTTTGGTGGATCACACGCCCATTTATCTCCACTGCACCGCAAGCATACCAGTTTCTGGTGCACTGCAGTACAAGTCCTCCAATCTCCGGAGTCTCGTTGTCACAGGACGTTTGTAAACAGTTGTTAACGGATACGTAAACAAGGAACTCTTCTCGTATGTGCATTCATTTACAGATTTTATACGCAGTCTTGTACGCTGATAACGCTGATTCCTATTCTCACAATCAATTTTCATCACCACACCATCTCTAGCGCATCACGGATTCCATCTGCCTTTATGTGATATTCAACTTAATCTGACCTGAAGCGAGCAATCTTCCACTCACATTAGTAGTCTCAGCGGTAGTCTTTTTCTTTTTTTTACAATAACCCGTCCCAACCGCCACCATAATCACGTTTATCATGGAAGGAACACGCGAGGAACTGTGCCGCATGGTACTTAGTGTTGCAAGGTGATACTTAGGGTATCCTTAGTAATCAGGCGCATACAGTGATATTTTGAATATACACGAGACCCCGGGGTACAAAGCGTACTCCATGGTACAGGCCGTAGTTTTAGAGATGTATGTTGTGCCCTTTTCTTTTCTTTTTTGATGGTGACAGCTCGAATCACGGACCAAAATTCTCATCGAGGATACACCTTGTATATGAAAAACAGGTAAAGGAGTAAAGAGAAAATGAAATGAAAGATCTAAGAGCTTTTGGGGAAGTAGAGTTCAGCCTTTTAAAGAGGAGTTCATTATAGTCATTAGAAAAGAAGAGTAGAAGGTAAAGAGTTCCAGAGTTAGGTAATGTGCAGTGAAGAAAGAGAAATCACAAAGGCTCAACCGTGAGATGTCACCGGCCATACATTAAGCATGTGACGCTGTGCTTCTCCGAGCACTGCCTCTTGTAAGTAATGGCGAAGGCTGATAATTAACCACTGTACATGCAAGAGGGAAAGATAATCAATATTGTGGCGTGAGCCTCGTGGATCAAGTGCTCAAGTATAATTTGGTGGGTTAAAAGTCGAATAGTTTTGACTTGATTCTTTCAAATGCACACGAAGTGCTACCTCTGTTCAGAATGCGAGTGTGTGCTCCGTACAAGGGGTAATCGCTCCTTAAAATACTAAGGGAAAGACAAGAATTTGTGGCATCCAAACGGTATTCTCGAGTGCGAACGGTACACTATGGTACCGATGCTAATCTGGGTTATAACGCTGGGGTTCATTTGGTTCATTGAATTATGTAACTTATTATGTGGCACATGCGGTGCACAGGGGTACTCTAGGGTACACAACACACTCATGATGCTCTCTCTAGGATACACAGGTTCAACGTAGGCATTTTGATTCTAGAATATGAGTCGAAACGTTTTCCATCTCTTAATCACCAAAAACTACGTCTCTTGTTGAGGAAAACGCACAACACTCACATACATAGACACACGAAAGAAATGCACACTAATATATCATAATCACTTCGTTATACTTTATGTTATCAATGACTTTTGAACACCCTTTCAGAGTGCCTTTGTAAGATTCCATGTCTCTGTTTTCACCATTTCTTTAAACACGTGATAGACTACACGAGTGGCAACCTTTCCTTCACCATCGAGGAATTCAATTGTTTGCAAGTGATTCCAGAAAGTTAGGTAAGTATTCATAATTCATCATGTTAGATACATAAAGAAACTAATGGAATGAATATCAAACAAATAATAGGGTAAAAGGTTCCAATGGGAGACTGATCCATAAATCGGGCAACTATATCCGCCGGCAGATTTACAGATGAAGAAAACACCAATATGGAACTCCAATACTCCCACACGTAAGGTGTAAAAGAGAGCCACGTTTATGAGGCTGAGAGAACGGCGGGGAGAACAGGTTATCGTGACCTGGCTTATGATAACGATGCCCTGTGTAAACACCTGTGCTTAATCTGCCTGATCTCTTCATCTTGAGATGGGTAAGACAACATCGCCGTGCAGCGGCTAAGTAGAGGTCGTAATCAAAGAGGCATTTGAGCGATGTCTCTTTCGCAAGGAGATATGAACTGTTTTGATACTCAGACGTGAATGTGTAATTCCCGCCTTCTGATGACCTATTTGTCCCGTACAGGGTGGGAGTTTTGCCCTCGTAGGGCCCTCATCTCTTGAACGCTCTCTACAATCATTCATCTTCTTGAATTTATGTATGCCGTCTGCCACAACCATGTCCCTTGTCACTTCATTTCTTTCCTCCACCACTCATACTATAAAAGAAGTAGTTCTTTACACATTTCTTAAGGAACTTTTCTCTTAATTTTGTGTTACGTCGTCTGGTTGCTCTATCGCTACGTCTCTCGAAGAGCTGTTCGCTGTCTATGTCATCGATCTGATCTAAAATCTTGAAGGTTTAGATCAGGGCACTCCTTAGCCTCATCTCTTTCAAGTCTTTCAAGTAGTGTGTGTGTGTGTGTGTGTGTGTGTTAAAGAATAAGTGGAAAGTAGGCTAAGGCTAAGGAGGATAGTAGATGGAGAGCAAAAATGAAGGTAGGGAAGCAAAGTAGCATAAAACAGGATATTAAAAGTACAAATCCTGGTGAAAATATGAGAAGGATAAGGGCGAAACGAGAAACGGAGGAGTAAATGATGATAAGCAACAAAGGTCGTCGGTCATGTATATATATATATACAGGAGAATCAAGCGTTAAAAGTATGAGAGTTTGAGGAGGGGAGGCAAAAGAGCGAGGGTGAGCCAGACACTAATTATAGATGAAGTAGGAGATGGCGTAAGGGAGTGTGGGTGATGGGTGTGGCGGACTGAGGGAGCGAGAAGATGAACGGCTGGCAAGATAGGTTAACAAGAAGGTATATGGGGCGTGGAGGCCTCGCGCAGGGCGGGAGATGAAAAACAGTTTTGGTTTTTGCATCAAGCAGTATATGTATTTTCTTCTAATGAACTTAAGAGTCAACTGCAGCCAAGACTAGAATGTTGTATTAACCGAAATGTAAAGTCTTGAGCGCAGGCGTAAATATAAACTGAAATATATGACTTCAAGGGAGAAATAAATCAAAGAAAAATGCAAAGATATCTCGTTAGTGTAAAAATAAGAATTGCGAAAGAAACGGAGGTAAATGAAAATTGACCTCTTTCACAAAGGATTAGAACAGAGACCAGTTAGTGTCATGAGCTGAAATGCGCTACAGGATTTACTATTTAGCAAGTTCAAACTGTGCTCCATCTCTTCCAGAAAGGTGGCAGATATTTTAAGAAACATATAATCGATCTAAGTTTGGCCTCATCTCTAGAAGAAAATGTTGGTTAAATTGGAGGCAGGCTTAACAATAATGATCCTTCCAGCCTTTCCAAGACAGAGATCAAATGTGATATATATATATATATATATATATATATATATATATATATACAAGGAGAAGCGGGAGACGAAATTGGAGGTGGAAGGATGGAGTGAAAGGGATCTTGAGCGGTCGGGGCCTGAACATGCAGGAGGGTGAAAAGCGTGCATAGAATAGAGTGAAATGGAACGATGTGGTATACTGGGGTCGACGTGCTGTCAATGGACTGAACCAGGGCATGTGAAAC
>JAYMFT010059808.1:0-14950 GCA_038088735.1 Panulirus argus | reverse complement strand
ATGTGTGTGTGTGTGTGTTGTTTGCTACGTACTTGTTTTTTGGTGCCTTTTTCTTTTGTTTACGTAAGTAGGGCTATGTATCTTTCTGTCTATCTATCTATCTATGTGTGTGTGTGTGTGTGTGCATCCAAGGTTTCATCTAACTCTGCTGCCGGTAAGATGGGTTCAGATTCAGACAACAGCAGTATCGTCTCCCTTAGTCTAAGACCTTCAGCTCATCTGGCATAACTGATCATGCATTACGCCAACATTTGCTGCTGTCTTTTTTAACCAGTCTTTCTTCTGCTGGTCAGCATTCAGCTTGCGCGTCTCGTCATATCTTGCTACTGCACGAGTCCTTTTCAGAGAGGAGGCCCGGCCTTGTTCCAACACCAAGACGCCTGTTGCAACGCCTCGTCGACCTTGAATCACCAAGGCTTTTTCCACCAGTCCTCACTACTCTGTCTCGGCTTCACATTCTGCTCTCGTAACTTTACAAGCTTTACAACACTCTCTGGACAACCTAAAGTCGTCCCTCCGCCAACCCAAGACCATGAGGTGCTTTTTCTCACGCTTTCCATCCTAGAACCAGCTGGAGCAAATTATGAACTACCCTACTCGAGTTGCGGGTCGTGACGACCAATCTCACTCTGGATTTACGGTGGTAGGGATTCCTTTTGCTGCAGGAATGGGAAAAGATTAGATATTCTCTGCCTTCTCTCGGGCTATCGTCTCATCCAGTAAAAGCTTCAGTCACTCTTATTTCAAGACCCATTCAGACAAGGACCTGTTGTATCGTTATTAGCAAACATTTTTTTCCTTGTTTATCTGTTAATCGTGTGGTAAAGATTAATTACCTTTTCCAAAACCAGTGTGATAATCCCTCCTCTCTCATAACTCCTCACCATAAATTCTCCTCTGGCACTCGTGGGTTTTCCTGGTATTTGGCCAAGATAATTATAAACAAAATATTTACACCTTATTTTCCCTCGCTTTTCTTACCAACCACCACCATAGCTGCTTCTCCAGCGAATGACACCACGACCCCAGATAGCGTTCCTCGGGTTCAACACTGCGTTCGCTGGACGGGCTATACTTTGCATATTCATAGCTTCATGACATCCCTTAATGCGTATATATACGCATATTCATTCGGACTGTGCGTATGTACATCCATGTACAGTTCACGCTTGAGTATGAGTACAGAGTCATATTTACTGCCAGATTTCCTTCTTCAGTTTGTGAAAAGAATACAAAGTCTCAATGCGGCTCTCAATGGATAACCGTGAAAATATTTCACTAGCACGGAACACTTCTGTCTAGTAATCACCTTCCGTAGGCAGATGTGGACGGGTTCCTTTGCCGAGTGAACTCAAGCTGTCTTACGGAGCAAATGATAAATACTGGCCTTAGTATAGCAAAAGCCTTTCCCTTTCCTACGGCGTCTTTCCAGGCTTCACCTGGGAATAATATTGGTGGTTCTTTGCGAAACTTTGCTGTCACAGTTCACAGTCCATTGTCTTGACCAGTGACTCAATTTTAATAGAGTTGATGTCGTTTCCGTTTACTTGAGTTCACCTTCAACACACGTATACACACAGACACATATGACATTGTTCCAGCCAAGGTGGGTTTTTTGTTAAACCCATGACCGAAGCGACAGTTACGATAATACTTTCTTGATTAGATGGAAATTCTCAAGGCATTTTGGTGCTTTTGCCATTGCCATCAAAGTATTCACTCGATGGCGAGCATATTTAAAGAAAATTGTTGGTTAGTGTCAGTCAGGGTAGATTTAGAAGGCACAAACACATCACGTCAGAAAAACTTTGAATATTATGTTTGATTCTTCTAACATATTGCCCTTCTGCGTTAGAGTATTCGATCTACTACAGATAGAGAGAGTGCTTTGGTCACCGTTACGTCCTTGTTGCTCAGGTTAGTAATCTTATAGAAGCGAGAATCCTGGGAACCTATGAGGTACAATCGGATCACAAAGGTATCGGTGCTCAGGAGGAGAGTCCGATGCCTGCCGATAACATTCACGCAACATATGTTGTTGTTGTGGGAGGGTTGGTATGCCTGCCTGGCTGTGGCTGCCGGTTCGGAAGGTCCGAACCAGTGTGTGGTTCGGTGTATCGGAGCTTCGTTCACTGGAACCCGAAGCAAGTCATAGTCGGGCACCAGTGTCAATGCTTCTGCCAGTGATTATGGAAACCTCAGAGACCACACGCGGAGCTATCGCACTTAGTCCTCCCTCCATGAAGCGGGGCCACAGCGCTTGTGATATCGCGCTGCCGGCAGCAGCTTGGCAACCACTACAGCAACACAGGAGAAAGGTGATGGCGGATACGGCGACATGCAGGCAGACAGACAGACATTGGTGCTACACACGACATGCCACGGGCCGGCCGCCCGGCCGTCCACGATGCACCACCGCCCAGGAGGACCAGGTAAATTATGTGATTGACATGACAGAAAATGTTGATAGATCATGTTATCAGATATGGTCACATGAGGCATAGTGGTGAAATATGCTGGTGTGGATGCGATGGAGACAGTGTTACGTGATACCACTAACCATCAACCATCTGTTTTCTCATTTGTGTGTGTGTGTTTCTCTTTTAGCTAACGCCATCGCCGATGCTCCAAAAACGCCTGCTGCCAGCATACGCACTGACCTGCGTAGGTCTACAGTGCAGCAATGAAACGATCCGACGTCGTCACCACAGCCTGAGGGGGTCTGGAAGGTCGCGGGCCAGCCGGAGAGCCGGAACTTAACGAGAGTAATACGGAGGACAGGATGGAGTATGCGCTCGAGCATTGCCGGCAAGTCTGCTGAGTTTTGGGAGCGTGTCTTCTTTTGTGACGAAAAGACGACGTTCAGCTCAGATGGTCATTCCAAAACACGACATGTTTGGCGCACGGGTAACACCAGGTTACTCTCTCTATCTCTCTCGTGGCTGCCTTAACAACTATTTCTGAAAACAGCTGCCTCAGCTGCATCCATGTCCATAGATCTGTGTTCTCTGCGCGTTACCTACTATATCTGTCTCCCATGATAAATTACCAACGTCTCATTCCGTATGAACAATGTCTGCTTATATAAACATAACATCAGGGCTACCAACATGTGGTACGCCGGACACTAATAAATATTTCAGTGACTTTCGTACTGTAGTCCCAAATGTTTCACGCATATTGTGCACAGATGCTTTTTTGATGCACTGTACATCCCTACTCTACCCTTATAGACGATCTGAGTTTACACATGAGAGGCAACATTTATCCAGTCTGGTTGTGGCTCAGTTTACTTACCTTAAAGATTTACACTTAACTCTGTAGTAATTACTACTGTCCACTGGATAATATCAAATGTTGCCAGTGGACCGAATATTGCCAGTGGGTAGTAATGTTGCCAGTCGACAGTAATGGCGCAAGTAAACTAATTTTGCCAGTGGATAGTTATATAACCAGTGGACAGTAAATAATATTGCCAGTGGACAGCAGTGTTACCTGTGAACAGTTATGTTGCCAGTGGAGAGTAACGCGGTCAGTAGGCAGTTCAAGTCACACTGTGTTTTACGTTGTTTTTTGGAGGATCAAACTGGTTGGGAAATATCCATGCATCGAGGACCTGTTGTGAAAGAGGTGATCTACCATCCTAGCCAAGGACTACCACTGTACCGTTGGTACGATCCAGAGTCCGTAATGTCACCAACTTGGATGAAAATCCCACATCTCTGGAAGTTCGCCGTTGGAAACGTGAGGTTTATGCCGGACTCGGGAACGTGTGAAGTGGATCTCTTACTCCGTCTCGAGCTTAGTCTCGCTGGCAAGAGTGATGAGTGAATGTCTGTCTGTTGGAAGTAGACCGCGAGTGAGTGAGGCAGGCTGCCGGCCAGGTGGAGGCGCTGCCACTCACCCCTCAACACCAGGGGTCAGGTTAAGGTCGATGAAAATTAGTTTCTACCAGATCTGGTCAGCACGAAGCGGTCGACTGGACTTGTACAGGCCTGTCTGCCTACCGCAGGTTGGCATGACTCAAGTCTGGAACCTAAAGATGTAAAATTCCATCTTGGACCTTGAGTGAGCTGAGGAGGAGAGACATCATGACCAGCTTCACAGTTTGGTGTGAGTCTAGTATAATGTTAGGACCACAAGTCTGGAGGCAGAGCCAGGCAGGCTAGGTTTACACCCATACAATCATAGCTATTGCTTCCAGCAGCCATCCAGTGGAAGCTGAAGACGAGTCGGAGGAGCATAAGGAGAAGATGGACTCGAGAAACATGCAAATGAGACACACGGACAACATAGTAGTGGTAATCCCCGAGCCTTCCAGTCGCGGAGTAAACGCCGCTTGGAATCATCTATAAACTACTTGGAACCGTCTCCATACCCTGCCTGGAACCATCTATAAGCAAGAGAACGTATCGTTAGATATTGAGACGTATGATGGTCATGATCAGGTGTGTGTGTGTGTGTGATGATGTCTGGCCAGGAGGGTTGCTGGATGACCCGAGGGCGCCGTCCATCCACGCTGCCGCCACTCACTCTCTCCGCCGCCGCCGCGCTGCCCTCCAGCCTTCCCAAATGCCAAGGCTGCACAAGATGGCCAACTCCAGTTTGTGGTCTCCCCCTCACCCAGCTCTCTCTCACACACCCCACCCCAGCCTCTTTTTTCTCTTCAAAACAGTAGTTGTGGTGTTGAGATGAGGTGAGACTCTCTCTCTCTCTCTCTCTCTCTCTCTCTCTCTCTCTCACTCGCTCGCTCGCTCGCTCGGATACGCGTGAGCGAGTTTTCTCCTTCTGTTGCACAGCATCTTAAACCTCTAGTTTTCTGGACGATCCAGGGAGCATTCCAGTGTGAGGGTGTCACAGGAGGTGCTGGATCACCTGAGGGTGCCACAGAAGGGGTGTGGCTGAGGTGCCTCTGGTTGTGTCTGCCTCGGACCACCCGTTGTCCACCTCCTGCGCCTCCATCCCCGCGGCGGCGGGAGCCTCTGGTGCGCGGATCAACCTGTGTGTCGCCTGAAGTGTGCGTACCTCGGGCCTCCCACCACCAGCCAGGGATGTGTCTCGCCCGTACGGCGGATGTAACGAGTGGCCGCCATGACAGATGTAATGTGTCTGACACTGGCCGGTTCCGTACCTGCCTGTCATGCACAGGGATCTGATGTGGTGTGCTGCTGCTGGGGCGCCCGTCAGGCAACACCTGCCGCAGAATATTTCTAGTCTAACACTGAAAGCAATTTGATGGACTCTCGTGGTGTAGCGGTTAGCGTTCCTAACTGTGGCGCATTCACGGGCCGCCCTATCGCCCAGGGTCGAGCACAGCATAGGTTCGAATCCTGGTTGTAGCGGCAGTCAGTCCGTAGTCATCCCAGCTCTTCATCCACTTCTAGGGGATTGGTCGATAAAATGGGTACCTGGCTCAGGCTAGTGTGTATATATATATATATATATATATATATATATGTAGCGTTTATGGGATGGCCTTGATTAGGGCCTCAGCTGCCCGTGCCGTCTCAGCTGACATAAGAAAATCAAAAGTGCCTCACGATACCCCATGTAAGTGACGCCATTCTTCTTAAGTGACATTTACTTAACCTTTGAGTATCGACCCGTTTACCTCTGACTGACGGTCTACCTTTGGCTGACAGTTTACCTCTGGTTGACTTGTATAGTTTGAGTGACTGGTAGTTTACGTGAAAGTGACGGTTTACCTGTGAACACCGACTGGTTTACCGGTTATTACCGGTCAGTTTATACGAGAGCGGTGGTCACTTTACGAGCACCAGCTGGGGACTTGACCCTGCAGCTAGCGCTGGGACCAGCAGATCTCTGGGCCTGCAGTAGCTACCCACACCGGGGTTGCCAACATGTTTTATTCCCCGATGGAAAACTGCTGATCAATTTCCTGCATCCGCAGGTTGATGTATAATGTATATACTATAATGTATATTGCATAATGTATACAGTCATCAAACATGTGAATGTGGGCGTTTACATTATCTCTGGGTTGAGCTATTCTTAATCCTGAGAGGTTACGCCTTTACACCCCCTCACCCTTCCCTCCCAGGACGAAGTAACCCCTCCCCCAACTGGGGGATCAGAACTTACCGTTGTTCAGCCCTCACTCCCTCCCCCCTCCCCCTCCCCCAGCATTATCCTTCAGGTTGGCAACAGACTAATGTGACCCGAAGCACCCACGTGTGTGTGTGTGTGTGTGATCCCCTGTTTGTAGCACACGGGAAGGGAGCTCTTCACTCGTGGGGTCCCTTTGGCTTGAGCTTTCCCTCTTCGCAAAACACAATTCTCCTGTGTTGAGGTACCGGCCTCAACAAGTCAGTTGCAATGTCTACTCCCTGACCTGTGTCTCGCACACACTCACACTCACACAGATTTCCTGCGACATGGTTTCTGGTAGACAGGATACGTACGGAAGCCATCCCCTGTGTCCCATCCTCATAACTTTGTATTAACTCCCTCATGAATATCATGAACTACACAATACATTAGAGTTCCGGTTTCCTTATGAGTTGATGTAATCCTCGCGACTCTTCACCTCCCTCATGACCCTGGCATCATCCGCCATGATATTCATGGACCACGAAGAGCAGTGGTTGTCAGGACCTCTGTTGCTTGCCGCCTTTGACGCCCGTCCTAAACCAAGAAGGTTCCCCCGACGCGCGTCCTTTGCCCTCCTCCACTGAGGTCATTTTCCTTCCTCCGAATGAGTCTCTCCCGACCGCTTTTCCCGACCTGAAGATCCAGATTGTACACCAGCCTTCTGTGAGGTCCAGTGTTAACTGCTTCCTTAGCAATGTCGATGCACGCGACCCGCCCAACCTTGTCTTGCGTCTGATATGGAGCTCATTCTCTCGTAGAAGTCCGAAAGGATTCTTATTCATGACTCTCTTGTCTGAATCGGTGTTGTATCTCTCGTGTGTCTCGCTTCGTAGGAGCGTCCGTACACTTTATGATTCCCTCGTCCAGTGTTCCACAGACCACACTTTTAACGAAGACTGTTCCCTGGTTAAGCACAACTTCACGGTCTACTGTCTTGAAAATGGGTACGACATTTGGTCTCCTTTACTCCCTGGGCTTTAGTAACTTTCCTCCAGCGACATCTTGAACAGCAACATTTTACGTGGCTTGCTAAGAACATCTGTACAGTTCTTCAGTACATTCAAGAACCTTTATCAGGGGTCATAAGGCTTTAAAAGTAAATGTCTTTTAGTAATCTGTTATGTGTCTTCTTCTTCTTTTTTTTGCTTACATATTTTATTGCACTGCATGAGCCCTGGCCATTCCATATTGCCAAACCATGGTGTTGTCCCGTGCAAACCTACATCTGAAATTGTCATTCAGCAATTCACACGTCTGTACACCATCCTCTGCAGCGCTTCCCTCTGAGTCCGTCAACCTGATGAGCTGCTCTACCACGCTACCCCACCTGCCCTAGTCAGCAGTATGCCAAGCAACATATCACCATAAAAACATCGAAGTAATCACCTGGGCAGGAACAGCAGTCGACCTACTAATATATGCAGCATAAATAATGACTGGAGCCCAGGTGGCCGGCCGGCCTCTCATGCTACCACCACCTCTCACTCCAACGTGTTGCTCACTCGTCATGACCTCAGCCCACCCCATCCACCCCAGCCCCCACCCGTACTGACGCCCTCCCCAGAACACTGAGCGTCGTGAGGGGCGTGACTGGTCATGCAGGAGGGGGCCATGCTGCCAGTCATGACCCCTCCTGACCCGACCCCAGCCAGGTCTTCCTTTACGGGTGACCCACACCTGACCCATTCTGGCTTTACCTACGTATCTGTGACCCCTTGCCATCTATCGCCACCATCACATCTTTCTCATAAGCGTTTGTGCTTCAGAATGTAAACAGTTTCTCTCATTGGTAGCGTTCCAGTCCAGTGTTCTGGAGTGCCGTGTTGAAGGGGATTCACCTCCCCTGACTGACTGTACCAGACTCGTATCGCTGACGGTCTGTGGCCCACCTACACTGGGCTGACATTTCCGGTGGGCCACGTCAACAGCGCCTGACGTTTCCGGTGGGCGACATCTTGTGAGGATGGCATTTCCCGGAGGAAAGATCCGTAGAGGACGACATATCTGGACGGCAGACTCTTCTACGGAGGAGGAGGACGCCCTTTCCAGAGGCAACAATCTTCTGTCGTCCAGCAGTGGAGGCGGGGGAGCGACACTGCCTCTCGAACGACGTCAGCGTGGAACAGGCCCCGCGAGAGAAGGACGTCCACGCCAGGCTGCAGGGAAATAACTTCTACATTAGGTTACGTCTACAGAAAGGTAACTACAAAAGAAGACATCTACAGGAACCTAACCTCTTCAATCGCTACCGTGTACGGGGGGCACCTAGGTGCAGGTGGGCAGGTGGGTTGGTACATGGCCGGGAGCCGCGACCACCTGCCCGGGTGGTAAAGATCAGGTGCAACGCCGTGTCTGTGTGGCCTGGTGAGGTGGGGAGCGGGAGAGGAACCCCTCTGACCTACACCTCTCTCCCTCCCTCGCCCCAGCTTCCTCCCTCTCGTGTCTCGGCATCTCGTAGCGTAAACAGTCATTATGCTGACGAGAATGAGACACGCAGTTAATGGCTTTTGTCCTTATGGGAGACTGGCTGATCGGGTCAGACAGAGGTGGTGGAGGGGCCGGCTCTGTGGCGCGTGGCGGTTGTGTGGGTCAAGATATTGGAGTCTAACATGACAGAATGGCAGAGGTCAGCTGGAAGGTCGGGTTCGGATTATCACCAGGTGTGTGTGTGTTAATACTGGATGGGAGTCTTCGTTCCTATTGGTCCATCCCTCGCAATTTCTCTCGTGTTTTACAGTTATAAAATTTCTTCAACTGACGTCATCCGTCATCAACACATTGCTTATACAAACATTCATCCATGTCTTCCAAGCTTGTTTCTTTTGCTTAGTTTGTTAGTCTTGCCTCCAGCTGTTGGTTTGTTTTCTAAGCATTTGAAGAACTAAAAAAATTCACCTTTGAAACTGTTACTTTCCTTTAAAACTTGGAAGTTATCGCGTTTCCCGTCACTCTTCTCTCTTCCAATAGAGCAAATTCGTAACCTCTCAACCCCCCTCCCCCCCATCCCCCACCTAACTCTGCTCCTCTATTTCAGGAACCATATTTATTGACATCTTCTAGACCTCCTCCATCAGATCATGTTTCCTCGAGCGGGGTGACCAGACGGGAGATTGGACGCTTAAATTTAGGAACAATGTATCTTGTATTTATCCTGTTGGAACATTCCGCTTTCAGTCGTTTAAACGGAATCTTGATGCTAACCAACAGATGATTTGCCTCCTTAACCGTTCTCTTGATATAATGATCTGGTGCTGGGTTGCAGGCATGTGTCGAACCCCACGTCCCGTTCATGTCCACATTCACGTAACTCGTCTCCTCCCGCCAGGGTATACAGTCTCATCGAGGCACTTCTCTCACTGTTAACCATCTCCGTTTTCAACAGGGTTAAGCTGAACCTCAACTACCGCGTACCTGATCAACTCTGGGGCTTGTGTAGTGTAGGTCCCATTGAAACTTAATGTACTCCCGGCCATTCTCAACCTTAGCATTATCATCTATCGACGTATGCAAGCATTACTCTGTTCCTTCGGTAAAGTCACCGGGAGCTTCTAGCAACAGCGGCCCCAGGGCTGCTCCCTGCAAAATGCCGCTTCTCCCTTCAGCCAAGCTATACTGACGGCACCTGTGTCAGGCGAAACCGGCCACTCCTCCCCTCCCACAGAGAGTATTTCCCCCTCACCGAGAGGGGGAATATCCTCCGCTCATGCTTAGTGACAACCCCCTCCCACAGTCTCTCTCTCTTCACCAAACGCCCGTGTGGGGCAGTCGCCCTTTTGCCCGTCCTGGTCGACACAGTCCGCCTGTTTGACTGCTGTCGGGATCATTAACGTCACTCTCATGTGAGGTCTGACGAATTCGTTATGCACCACATGTAGCGTCTTGCTTCGGTGACTCGTTGCATGTTTTCCCCATCTCCTCTGGAACAAATAGAGCCATTGTAACAATCATCACTACAGCAATTACTATAACTACCACTTCAACCATTCCTGTAACTACAGCTAGAACCACAACTTGTACAGCTACCAGTGCAGACAAGCCACAACCACCGTTGCAAGCCTGTTACATGTAGTACTATACAAGAAGGATCGGAAGACCTGTGTCCTCAGAGGGAATTATAATCCTGGAAACCTGAAAGGAGAGGCCGACGCCACGAAGAACCATCCTGGTGTCCGACTCTTCCCGATTCAGTTTTAGGCTTCATAACTGAACTACGCACATGAACGTCGTATGATCTTGTCAGAATTTTCAGGTGTGTGCCGTAAACAATGGGTTGTTACACGGTGTTGTTCCCTTTTTATACATTCCTACAACCATCGTCACCACCCACCAATTGTACCTTTGATTTCACAACCAACATCACAACACTTAACAGTCCTACAACCATCACTGCAGTCCATTTAAGGCACCAACCACCACACAACCACTCCAACACCACCAGACGTGTCAGCTGGTGGTGCAGCCACCACCACAACAGTACAGACAGGTGGTCCTAACCTGTTGCCTCTAGGGCAGTGTGAGGTCTTTACACTTACACAGGGACTGTACGAAGACCATCATATTACCCGTGATCAATTGTGGACACTCACAAATAAAGAATTCGGCATATTTGAAGGGGCCTGCGTGAATGTATAATCTCATCACGTAAATAAATCGTAAATTGGGGCAACTAGCAGCAAGTTGCTGAAGAGTAAACAGATTAAAGCCTGAGTAAGACCAGTACTGACGTTTGCATCTGAGTTTTACTGAGAGGGAAAAAAAATCCTCAATAAATTACTGCCCAGAGTTGGAGGCTTGCCAGCCAGCCTTGTGCCCGCCCGCCAACACGGGGCAACTTTCTTCTCTGATGTTCATATTGACAAAATATTTACCTCTACTCGTACGTTGAGGCAGCAATGACGTACGACTGCTGGAAAGCATGAGACGCGTCGGTTAATATTTCACGTCAGATAAAACTGTATTCATCTGACGAGTTGTCGCCCTGGAGGTGTCGAGTCACTGGCCGAGGCAGAGGAGGGCCGGGGAAGGCCCGACCGGCCGGCCAAGCTGCTCACAGTCTCGTGTGGTCCGTAGTCTGTGTGTGTCTGTGTGTGTCTGTGCTCTGTCTCCATATCTGCTGCCGTATGTGAGACTCTGTGTCCCTCTGGCTACATGTCCCTCTAAACATATCTGTGTGTGTTTATGTGTGCGTCTGTGTCTGTGGCTATCTATATGTTGATATTATGTATTTATGTATGCTAATTTGTACGTATTTGTTGCATGCTTGTGTTTCCTTGTGTGTGAGTGTAATCATCTGACTGGTGTAGACAGAAGAATACAAAGGAATTCAAACGGTAACAAGGCCTCTGGTCTCTTCGAGGCTGTTTGTAATAGTGGAGGAGAGATGAGAATCATAGGAAGTGTTGTAAGAGCAGAAATACGTACATATTAAAACACGAATATTATAAACTTTTCATGTAGCTAAAGAGGCGTAAATAATGTCAGTCTTGGATTTGAAGCAAAATATTTATCAAGTCTATGTTTAAGCCTTTCTGTGGTATAGCTTTCAAGCATTCTTATTAGTATACCATTCCATATGTTAACAACGCTGTTGAAGAAAAAGCATTTCGCCTTTTTCTTTTTAACTAAATAGGTTCAAGTCATTTAAGCGGCACTCACAGGATTTATTTATAAATCTGGGAATCATCTTGGTATCTCGTCTCTATGCTGTAACCTTTCCATTATATTTATGTTTATCCTCAAGTTTGGCGACCAAAACTGAACACCATCCTCCAGATGGGGACGCACGAGCCACTTCTAAAGAGTAAGGATAATTCCCCTGGGATTAAATTCCGACAGTCTTAGCTGTAAATCCAAGAATTTTGCTCGCATTTTCACTGCTTCTGTGCACTGTTTACTTGGCTTGAGATCACCACACCCAAGTCTTTTCCCTCACTTGCCTTTTGCAGCTCAGCGGAATTCACACTGTAGCTTGCTTTTTCATTTTGCGACCGACATGTGAAACTTTTCACTTAATGATGTCAAATTCCATTTGCCAGCTACGAGGGCAGCCCATCAGTTTGTCTATGTCCGTTAGAAACTACAAACGTTCAATTTCTGTTGTAGATTTATTTCCCAGCTTAGTTTCGCCTGTGAACTTTGATATCTTCCGGATGCTGGTCCGAGCAGGCCTCACGGCGATGAGCGCCATGGCGGAGCTGCAGCTTGTCTCTGGATACGTGACACCCATTGCTGGGTCGTCCGGCCCTTCGAGCAAGTGGTTGTGTTCCTGGAAACCACAAGTAGCAGCAGCTTTTACCGCTGCAGTACCGCCCTTGTGGACCGGACGTTTTATGTGGAAGGAACGAAGAGCCGTTCCCTCCAGCCGTTCATTCGTTCCTCGTTCGCAACGCACAGTTTGCTGATCAATATAGGCCAACATGAGTCTCACCTGTGATCAAGAATACGTCATGCACCTGATATCCTGTGTACTACGGATACCTTGAACTCTAGTTGCTAGATTGGAAATTCCTTCACAGGGATTTTCAAGCGCAGAAACTTCATGCTAATCAGTGTTGCCCTTGGCGTGTGTTTGTTTGTGTGGGAGAGTATCGTGGTTACAGCACAGCACATTGTATTGACCCGACGCGTGTTGCACGTGGTGTCTGCATATATTGACCAGACAAGTCCTACAGAATCACTATCAACAGACGCTTCTGTTTTGCTGATACCCAGTGTTTTCAGCAAGAGGTTGTACGTACGGATAGTCGCTGTGTCGGTCCACAGCTGACATAACCATAGGACTTGTAATTTCTGTGGTTTACTCAGACACTCACTATCGGTATTTACCGCAGGACGGGTTCGACTCCCGGGGATCCGAATCCATGAAACGGTAATTGTATTCATGGTATGCTGCCATAAACCTCTTCTTTGTAAACAATAACATGCCTTACGACGAGAGTTGATACAGTTGAAAACATACGAGTGCGATAGACTGGATGTCATTCTTAAACCGAGATGATTAATAGACTGAGATTCCTTCACGGTGGCAGGATCTCGAGAGCACCCAGGAGCAGTTTGTGTCCGGGAACCAGACATTTATCATACACTGTTCCAGTCGGGCTGGACGATCATCCAGGGCCTCTGATGTCTTCACATGATACAGCAATTATGTATTCTGAACCGGTAGTGGATTACAGTAAATGTGGGAGAGTGTCATGACTACAGCAGGACACACTGTATGTACCATCAGTAACAGATAAAACTGTCGTCCTAACAGAGTCACTAGTAACCGGGTAATGACCCACAAGACAGACTTTGCCCTGCAAGTCACGTCTCAATATACCGACATTTGTCTTCACTTTTTCCTGGTTCTTGTCTTCATCCTGTCATTGGCTCGGCCAGTGTCCTGTAACACAGCCTGTACTCCCACTGTTACTGGTTAGTCTTGCACTCCTTAGTAACCACCGTCTCCACGACTTCCTTCGTTATATTTTGCGAAATTCCTACGCTACTGTATTCCTACACTATTGTATTCGTACACTACTGTATTCCTACGCTACTGTATTCCTACGCTACTCTATTCCTACGCTCCTGTATTCCCGCACTATAGTATTTTTTAGTCTTAACGAACCCTATGAACTCGTCAGACTTTAATATTCAGTTTCCCATTTAACTGGAGATTCTCACAATTCTCTCGTTAATTTATGGCATAGTTGATGTTCTCACCGGCTTCCCAGCCAAGACCTTCCGGTGAAAGACAGTTTTTTGTTTCTTTTTTCTTCCAATTTATTCCAGCAAATCCGTCTGCTCTCTGGGCTGACCTGGTACTACTGTCAGCCGCTGAGTATTGTGAATGAAGTGTGCAGGTGTATCACTGTTATGTACGTGTAAACTGCTTCCTCCGTTTCTCCTGTTAATTTGTCGTCATTAACGAACCCTCCGAAGAGAAGCATTTTCTCGGCTTTTTATCGATTAACTGGTAATTCGACAGTTTGGTTTGATCCCTAATCATTATTTGCTTCCAAGCGTCACAGACGCCGTTCCAGCTGTACGCTTCTTGTCTTCTCTTCCAAGTTACTGGAACCGAGTCATTCTGGAATATGTCTACAGAAGTTCACTTCAAGAAAGTCCTTCTCTCTTCTTACCTTTGTGTTGACTGGCTCGCTCTCTTTTCCCAGCGGCACGTCCTCGCAAAACACATTCCACCGTGAACATGTCCTGGTTATTTTCCCGGAAGCTTTGATCCACGAGTGATGGATGGTTCCAGTACCGATGCTGCTGCATGGAAAGACTTCATAAATCTAGGAATCGTAGGTAATCGCCTCAACTCCTGGAAGGTTCACCGATACGTTGGTCAGTCTGTGATATGACTCTCGTGTGATCGCAGTTTAGTCAGTCTGTTTCTCTCGCAGAGTCATTCACTGTGATGACTCTATCACGACGCTGCTAGTTACCGTTGTTGACATTTCCTTCGTTATTCGACTTGTCTTCGGCAAAGTTCCGTTCGGGTCCGTCACAGGTCCTGGGAGAAGACCAACATGATAAACAGTGCAGTAGACCCCATCTATCGCAGTGCATCACAACATTGGGTCGTCCGGATGGTTCCTCGTCCGCCGTCGAGTCTTAAGACTTTAGTCTCTCGCCAGAGAGCCCAGGTCCCTTCCCTCCATCCTTGACTCAATCTAACCCCTCAGGAACAACAGCTTGTAAGCGCGGTCTTGAGTGTAGCTATAACGTCCCTCTAATTTCACTCATGTGACCTTTAAACTCATCGTCTTCTTCATTTACCTACTTACCTTTATGCGATTTTGAGAATATTCCTTCAATACGGAAATTTCCATACTGTAGAATATATATATAT
>JAYMFT010059787.1:0-14952 GCA_038088735.1 Panulirus argus | reverse complement strand
TTTCTTAAATTATTCATATGCAGTCCCACCCACTCTGGCCGCCTTGCCACACTTCATGTTACTCAAGTCTTTCTCCACCTCGTCTCTATTCACCAATACACTTGCCGAGATTTTCTCACCTCGCACACACACACACACACACACACACACACACACACACACACGCCAGCTCCCTGTCATAACCTGTAGCCGTCACTGTCACTGTCATTTATTTCTGTTTGTGTTTATCCTTTGACTTTGTATTCCAACTTTTGTTTTTCTGTTTTTTTTTTCTTGTGTATATCCCTTTTTACTCTCTCTGCTTCTCTCTCTCTCTCTCTCGCTTCTATATTTATCTATGTCTGTTTCAGAGGTCCCCCAGTCTCTTTACCACTCTGGACCACTGTGAAATTTGATGGATTCTGCAGCGATAGGGCAAGTTCGAAATGTACACGAGATTGTAAATGTACAGTGGGGAAACAAGGTAAGAATTTTTTTTTTTTAAGTCATAACTCACTTGTCCGTAAGAAAAGAGGACATTTTAGATACTAACAAACATTATTCGTGTGAGACAGTACTTGTACAGTGAAAAAGGAAAAAAATGGTAAGAATTTTATTTCATAGTCATGCTGTACATAGCCCAAGAAATAAAGAAAATTGTAGATACTAACAAGCATTACTAGTGTAAGATTTGATATTACTTATCTTGACGCCACCTTGTCGTGTGGGATGTAAAGACGAGCAGGCTGTTGACAGTCATGGAGACGGGAAACCTGTTGGTATTGACATAGACTTTTTGACAGTAGACAGCAGTGACTCGGATAGTTAGTTCGATCTGGGGTAAGAATTGATCACGCAAAGCAGTATTTCTCAGCAGTAGGAATTCATTTATGATGTCCCCGAGATACGAAAATTTACGGACTTTGGAGAAAATGCTTATATTAAGTCACTTTGAGTGTCAGGTAACTGTTCGCGTTGTTCAGTGCCACTGAAAAAATCTGCTGAGTTACCGACCAGGAAGAGGGCTGGGTCACAAAACATGAAAGTCCACGGTTACATAGGTGGACCAAACACCCAGCATTTTTCTTGAAAACAGACTGTGTGGTAACCAGACCACGTCTCATTTCAAAGAGCTAGGACTTAAGCGAGTCTCCGTAGAGATTCTGGTGGACAGGCACGGAAGAACTGTAGACTTGAGTACGTTAACCTTAAACGTCTTGTATATACTTGCGCGCCCGAGCCTCACGTACCAACTTGTAACGACTCTGTTGGACGCGCATCTCTCCCCCCTCCCCCTCAGCATCTCTTTACCCATCTCCCACGACCGTTCGGCTGGACGTGTACGTATCTCCCCCCCACCTCCTTCTCCGCTGGTCACTGCCAGCAACAGAGAGGGAGGCTGTGACGGTCGTTTTAGCGAGTGATTGAGTGTGTGCGCGCGACCGAGTGACCGCCCCCCACGGCGTGTCCGGCCGGACCACCGTGGCGGTGCGGGCGGACCCCCATCCGACGGTGATGGTGTAAGCGTTTTGATAATCAGCGCCACCGCCGTAGGGCCAGAGACCCCCCGACTGTAAATCACGGGTGCTCCGGGGGGGGGGGTGCCAGGGGTAGGTGTAGGTGGTAGTGGCCGAGGGAGGCACCTCCGCCGCTGACGGTGCTTTTCTCGTTGGAGTGCCAGGGACGCTCGGTGGCGAGGGCGGAGTTTTCAAGGCGCATCCAAGGAGGCACACCGCTCGTGCAGCTGCACTCAAACAGCGCCGGAGTTCTTGTACTCGCGGTGCTCATCCTGATGGTCGCCATTCCTGTAGAGCCAGGAACAAAAGGCACGAGTGAAATTGCAGCTCGTGTAGGCTGGATGAAAGGAGCCACCCCTCAAGACGTCCTCTCCCGGGCAGGTTTGTTCTGGTTTCCAAACGGCCGCCTGTCGCTTGCTCCTTCGCCGCAGAACTTGGATACATGCAAGGGAAAAAACTAGTTTATTATTTCCTTTACTTTTCCTCCCTATTTGACAATACAATACGGGTCTAAGGTATGAATTCTGCAACTGCGAGTTATATATTTGTATATTTGAGACCGCGTAAAGGAAGGTTGTGTTGCGTAAAAGAATTTTTAGTCTTTCTTTCATCATCTGTCGGGTGAAACGGCTGCCAGTTCAAAAAAATCTTTTTCGACCGAGTGTGACTGTTCTCAGCTGTAGGAAGGTCGTTGGGATCCTCAGCAGTGGGAAAGTGGTCGAGTTCCTCAGCCACGGGAAGGTTGGATGTAATCACTCGAGCTGACTCAGTTGAAGGCTGAGCCTCCGAGGCTGGAGATGACTTGAGCCTAAGAAGAGGAGAATTAAGGGTTTGTTTTGGGCTAGATTTTAACTGCTAGGACTAGCTGCGATGTTAACTACCTGTACTAGGTGAGATATTAAGTGCTAGGACTCGCTAAGAATTTTGTTAGAATTAACTAAGCCAACTGATGGTCTCCTCCTTTAAGTATTATGCCTATATGAAGTGTACTAGTTGTGGTTAAGGTCAGTCAAGTCTCCCTAGGTCTACCCCTAATTAGCCAAGGTTGTTTCCTCGTGGCGGAGGCCAATCCAAAACAAACTAGCAATGACTGCAGCTAGCCCGAATCTCTGTGAAGTCGAACGATGCTTCCAGGAAACCCATCGGTATCACTTGACACATGTTGGAACTGTGTGAGACCCATTTTTGATAGACTCTGGACCACAAGATTGAGATAAGGTACGTGGTCGGCCGAGCGAGCGAGCGAGCGAAATCGTGCCGAGGGAGCTTGTGTGTGTTTGTGAGACTCGAATGCAGATGTGACAGCAAAAAGGACTCGACGTCGCCACCTTCGTATTGTGTCCACTGTAGCGGAAGTTCCTGTTATCTATCACCTGTTCGTTGTCGTTGGCGTGGCCGCAAGATTACGGTCGTCTCCGAGGACAGAGAGAGAGAGAGAGAGAGAGACGGCCTTCGTGAGTTCTTAACGCTATTTGCCATCAGTTCGCCTAATGTATCGTGGTGACGTTTGGAATAGATGTAGATATGAAACCACGATCACGGAGGAAGCTCTGCTTTCTTTCGAATTAATCGCCTTCGTCAGTTGTAGTCTACTACAATCATCTACAACCTCGATAGCTTCACCACCACCACCACCACCACCAACTACTGCTTCTACCCCAGCCAGAAACCATCGAAGTACATTAAGATAGAAATACTGTACACCTCTCCCGGGGGCTGAGCGATTCGCTCTTAAGCTCACAACTTCATCCTGTCATTGTATCTGCACTACCTTGCAGACCCGCACCTCTCTCCGACCCTCAATCACTAACATCATCCTCGGCGACCTAAACCAACAAATGCCATAGAAATCACCATCAAATTCCTCAAAATCCCCACCAGCACCACCTCTTCCTCTCCACTACCGCCATTATCCTGCCGCCAGCTGATGGTAACAAGAGCATAGAACGAGGCAGGAGCATGAGCATGATGGCGCCCTTCGATCTTCCTAAAAGGGGTTTGTGAGGAGCATGGGTAGCATGTCGCAGCCTAGGTTCGGTCGAGGGCATGAGGTCGGAGAAGGAGTGTGCTGCCTGTCGTGAGCATCAAGACCACTTTTATTCCTTTCCTACGGTACCATCAAGAGAACTGGAGCATAGGAGCATAACTAATTGTTATTCCCGAATTGTTTATTCCAAGTTACCCAACGGCTCTTCCGAGCGTGAGGGCATCCTGTGGCCCTCAGGAGCATGAGAACGTCCTTTGGCTCTTGGGAGCATGAGAACATCCTTTGGCTCTTGGGAGCATGAGAGCATCCTGTGGCCTTCAGGAGCATTGAGAGAGCGTGGGGGAAGCTCTTGTCCTGGTGGTGCTGGTGTTGGTGGCCAGCTTGGGAACGCCAGGGCCCCCGGAGGCGACGGGCGTCTCCAGATTTGCATGTATGACAACAACCTGTGTCGAGGGGGGGGCGTCTTTGAGGTGGCCCCGGGAGAGGGAGGAGGCGATGGAGATGGAGATGAAGGGAGATGCGAGACGGGTGATGGAGAAGAGGGCCGGGTGGCGATGGTTTGAAGGTGGTGGAGGGGATGGCAGGTGAGACGGAGTGATGAAGAGGGCGGGGTGGCGATGGTTGGTCGGTGGTGAGGGAGAGGACAGACTGTGATGGAGGAATGAAGAAAAAAAAATAAAGAAAAAGTAGCTTTTGTGTATACCTATTTGTGCTGTACGAAGAGGGAGTCTGTGATCGGATCACCCCTTACTCGTCTCTCTCTCCCGAGGTTTCCCGTACGTTTCCGCGGTCACGCGCGCCTCTGTGTTTGTGTGTGTATGTCTGTCTGTATTTGGGCAAACACAGCGACCCTCACCTCCCCCCCCCCCAATCCCACTCACCCCTTACCCCCCAGTCCCTCCCGTCCCTCCCCCGCTGACCCCCTTCTGAATCCTAAGCACGCCTTTCCCCCGGCCAACCAAACTCCCCCCGATCGGTCTATTAAGCATATTAAAGGAGCCTCATAAATATTCAGAGTGGCACGGCCGCGTACAGACCCGACGGAAGATATCATAAAGTCTTCCCGTTATCTCATTCATCGACAACCTGTTGACTGGAGGATGGTGCTCAGCTCTGCAGGGGGAGGACGTTCCTCTTATATCCCCAGGAACACCCGCCGAGGTGAGGAGTGACTCCCCAGGCCGGTGAGCAGGGGTGGCCAACACCCACCCGGGAAATGCCAGACGGCTCCGGTGGGGGGAAGGTGAGGTGAGGGGGGGGGAGGGGGGAGAAGAGATAACACTCACCTGGGGACTCCTCTGGGTCCAG
The DNA here is from genome assembly GCA_038088735.1 of Panulirus argus. Taxonomy (NCBI): domain Eukaryota; kingdom Metazoa; phylum Arthropoda; class Malacostraca; order Decapoda; family Palinuridae; genus Panulirus; species Panulirus argus. The sequence continues at coordinate 10,161 of JAYMFT010059787.1, read as the reverse complement.
TTGGGGATACAAAGCCCACCTGGGGACTCCTCTGGGTGTGATGGGGGAGACGAGACCCACCTGGGGACTCTTCTGGGCGTAATGGGAGAGACAAGACCCACCTGTGGACTTCTCTGGCTGAAATGGGAGAGACAAGACCCGCTTGGGGACTCCTCTGGGTGTGATGGGAGAGACAAGACCCACTTGGGGATTCCTCTGGGTATGATGGGAGAGACGAGACCCGCCTGGGGATTCCTGTGGGTGTTATGGGGATAAAAGATCCACCTGGGCACTCATCTGGTTGCAGTAGGGGAGACAAGACCCACCTGGGGACTTCTCCGGGTGTGATGGGAGAGACAAGACCCACCTGGGGACTCCTGTGGGTGTGATGGGGAGAAAAGACCCACCTGGGCACTCATCTGGTTGCAGTAATGGAGACAAGACCCACCTGGGGACTTCTCCGGGTGTGATGGGAGAGACAAGACCCACCTGGGAACTCATCTGGGTGAGATGGGAGAGAGAAGACAAACTTGGGGATTCCTCTGGGTGCAGTTGGAGATATAAGACCCACCTGGGACTTCTCTGAGTGTTATGGGAGAGACAAGACCCACCTGAGGATTCCTCTGGGTGTGATGGGAGAGATAACCCCCACGTGGAAACTCTTCTAGGTGTGATGGGAGAGACAAGACCCACTTGGGGACTCCTCTGGGTGTGATGGGAGAGACAAGACCCGCCTGGAGACTCTTCTGATAGTGATGGGAGAGACAAGACCCACGTGGGGTTTTCTCTGGGTGTGATGGGAGAGACAAGACCCACGTGGGGACTGTTCTGGGTGTGATGATGGAGACACGACCCATCTGGGTGTGATGAGAGAGACAAAACCAACTTGGTGGCTTTTCTGGGTGCGATGGAGGAGACATAACCCACCTGGGGACTACTCAGACAGCTATGGGTTCGCCAAGGACCATCTGGTGGGAGCTAGAGGTATGCTAGACACTCGCTCCTCCCCGGATAGTGTCGTGGATGGTCGAGGTGCAAGGAAACAGCCTTCCGATTATGGCAAGAACGCCATCATGACGGACTGGGGGTCATGCAAGTTATTGTGGTCGTGGTAAGTAGCCACCGTGGCGGCAGGTTGGAGTTATTGAAAGAGATACAGTCAAGGTTGGAACACAGTTTGGTAGGCTAGAGTTATACATGGCGACATGGTCAAGACAGAAGCCTGCTGTGGTAGGCTGTAGCTGTAGAAGGAGATGTGGTAATGGTAGGAACCCACTGAGGTAGGTTGTAACTATGCAAGGAGATACGGTGGTGGTGGTAGGAGCCCAGTGAGGCAGGCTGTTGGCACAATGAGATATGCCGGTGGTATCACTATTCACTGAGGTAGGTTGTAGCCATTCAAGTGAGATACGGTCGTGATAGGAACCCCATTAGGATGGGTTGTAGTTATGCAAGAGAGGATTCTTTCCCTGTGTTGTTGCGGCGGTGGTTGATTTAATGATAACCCAGCCCCTTGAGGGGCTTGTATTCACCAGTGGGGTTGGGTGGGGAGGATTACCTTGAGTCTTATGTGGTGAGCATTCCTCCGGTGGGCTCTGGCCTGATCCCGCAGCGAGGATAATTCTTTATTTCTTGCGGTCATTATGCTGGTTGTCACTCCCGTTGCCTCGTCCGGTGGATTAGCTTTACACAAGATTACCCTTTGATCACGGTGATAGGATTCATTCATAATGAACTCGCTTTATGTCGGGAAATTGATTTCCTTCAGTCTTGACAGTGATTCAGTGCCCCGCGTAACTCCACCTGGGGGGTTGCTATTATGCGGAATGAAATACCTTTTTCACTCGATCATAAAGGCTGCCTTTCATGGCGGGACTCGGCGTTACATAAGGGGGGGATATTTTTTTGTTTTCTTTCTCTCTTTCTTTCTTGACGGTTCCTGGCGATGATTATCTTCATGGCACTTGCGGTTGCCTCTCATGTATACGAGCGCATTACCTTATGGCGTTACCAGCTGGCCACTCACTCTCCTCTCCTACCTGTCATCTGGTGACTCTCACAAAACCTGAAGGCTGGATGGCCATGTCTCACCGGCGCCGCCTTTGGACGCGCAAACAACAGCGGCAGGAGTCGAGACCAGACGCCGAGTCCTTAGCCTAGCTCCTTCAGTGGACAGTCTGAATGTAAAGCTATTGTATGTTAGTTATAACGTCTTTCATGGCGGCAGCAGGGTTCCTCTAGCACCATACATGTTGTTGGCTGTTCACTACCCTCGCGAGGCGAGATGAGGAGTCGCATACATGAAGAGGGCCAACTTGGAATGGCCACAACCGACCCAAGCTTGTGTGCTTAGCGCTCTCAAGTTGGGAACTCTCTCTCTCTCTCTACGCCTTAAAGTTCGTGGTACTGCTAGACTTCGGGACACATTCTAGAACTTTATGTTCGTGAAACTGCTGGAGTTAGAGACTCACTGCACGACTCTAGACACGAGGCAATGTGTAAAGCGATCAGTGTGTGTCTTGAGTGCTTCCGTAAACATGCATTCCTCTACAGTACATAGAGTACTGAATCTTTTCTAAGGGAACTGATTTGTTTCCGTACACTCTTTATATCCACTTGTGCAACCTGGCAGGTGCAGTTGTCTCAGTGACGACTCCCCCAGCAGGTGACTTGGTCCTGTGGCTCACCCTGAGCTAACCCACGTGGGACGTCTGCACCTCCCCCAGGGTGTGGAACGTGGCTAATGAGTTTTCCATTGTGGAACACAGAAGCACAAAAAATAATCACTTACGGTACGTAAACCTGACAGAAAGCGAATGTCCTCAATAACTTCGCGTCTTAAAGGGATACCATCTTCTTATTAACTTAGATATTACACGAGAAGTTCACCTGTTAAATTCACCGTAAAAAAAAAAGGTATGTTTTACTACTTTTCTGATCATTCTTTACGACATTAGGATTCGCTTCATGGATTCAGTAAACGACATTAGAGTCAGTGTAATATTTCTATCCATGTAGAAGGAAGGCATTCTGCGCACAGGCATGTCAGGCTGACCATTTAACTCAGTCTTTAGCGATATCATTCCACGCTGTGTTTCATGTTGTTATAGCTTTAGTCTCTCCTTGGCAAACCATCTCTAATGAAGGCTATTTCCTCCAGCCCTCTTTCATAGACAAGGTGAACTACAGCTCCCTACAAAGTGAGTTTACCAACGTAGACTTATATGATCATGGGCACGCTTGCCCTCAACCAATACTTCTGCTCGTTCGTGAAGGTAGATGCGTTGCTGTAGCAGTCTGGATAACCCTGCCTGCCATGCTACAAGCGGTTAAGAGGGGCACTCGGACACACGAAGAAGGAAGACGCGGACGGACAGGAGACAGAGCAATATGTTCCTCGTTCTACCACAGTGGGGACACAGTGGAGACCTCCGCCGTCTGATCATCTGTAGATAAACTGGCCATGACACAGCTCATTAGCCAAGATCCTCCCGTCTGTTCTCGTCCCGTGATTGTCTCATTACAACATGTTGTGACGTCCAGCGTCTGGCAGCAGGGTCGTGATGGATGCCCGAGTTATGATAATCTCCGGGGTCGCCGTCAGCCCCCTGGTGTTGATCTGACTTCCAGGTTGTGTAGCGTCTGGGGAGCGCTACGGGGGTGCTCGAAGGCCCCCTCCCCCATTGTTGGAGGGGAGGCTACGCGTGTCGTGGGGCCAGCAGGGCGGGGGACACCCCGCAGGGCAACGGGCAGGCCACTCACCACAGCCCCAGGGATTCCCGGGCTCGAGTCGTGGTCTTCAGCTACCGTCGTGTTCAGGTGTCCGGCCTCCCGCGGACCATCGTCTGTCTTGGCCAGGGAAGGCGCTCAGACTCGGACCCCGACAGAGTGTTGTTCTTCCTTCATTTCCTTCCCACGTCCTCCTCCTCCTCCTCCTCCTAAATTCTGGTGCCTCCTTATCTTCTCTCTACTGCCTTATCGTGTTTGGCTTTTTACTACTCATCTCCCTCTCTCCTTTTGCTTCTTGATTTATCTTGTGTTATTTCTTGTCTTTCCCATTCCCCCTTCCTCTTCTCTTCCCCATTCGTAACTCCTTACCCATCCCCTTAACACCCTCATTCGAACTCCAACTTTCCCCATTTCTCACATTTTCTTTGTTATCAACATTCACCCATCTACATTGCCACAAACTTCATAGACTTTAAACATTTTAACTTCCCTGTTCTTACATGTTTAACATTTGGTATTCTTCTTACTTTTTTTGAAAGCTATGCATACATGCATTTATTCAGTCTGGTAGGGACTGTGATGTAAAAAGCTGATATATTTTGATAGATTTTTTGAGATTCCTCATCATGAACTTGAGCATCAGCATTACCATCCTCATCAGAAGACAGACTCAACATCTACCATCATCGCCAGTATGAGCTTCATCCTCAGAAATACCATCATCATTGTCATCATTATCATAATCACCATCAACTTCATAAACTTCATCATCGCTAGGTAATCCTCATCACCATCACCATCATCATGATCACCCTCACCATCACCAGCATAATTATCATCACCAACACCATCATCATCAATGTAATCATCATCATCAATATCAAGATCAGCAAGCGTCATCCCGGGAGTGGTCAAACAAAGGCCGTCGGACCCAGCCTCCCTCCCTCCGGAACCCCGCGACTCCACCAGAATAATTCATCCTTTCACCACCTCCAGCTGCAGGCCGTGGTGACCGGAGAGTTTCCTCGGCTTCTTAATTTAACACAAGAGTAAACCCCGACTGTCGACACCCCTCAGTCATGGGGGGCAACCCGGCCGTCGCCTCATGACGTGAGGCACAACGATGAGAATCTCATAATAAATCCTGCAGGAGTCAGGAACCCCGGACGGGTCGCTGAAAGGAGACTTCGTTGCTGGCTTTTCATTCGGCCGTCTCTCTTGACTGGATCCCAGTTAGCAGACACTGTCTTTTTTTTTTTCTTCTTTTATGAATGGAAGGGAGGAAAAAGTATATTGTATGATGGAGTCGACGAACCTGATCCTTGTGGAAGTTTTGTCTGAAGGAGGACAGAGGAAACACTGTAGCGTCTTGGAAACCTCTTAACAGCATTGAAAATGGTATTAAGAAGTCACTATCATACGTCCTGCAGCAATCTTCTTCTATATGAGTATTTGCATGTTCATTATCTTTCTACATATGTACGTTTTTAGTAGTGATTTCTCTTGCCATCATTTTTTTCATTCTATCAGTTCTGTGGTATATTTCCTTGCTTACATATCTAGTCGCTGACTGTTGGTGTTGGAGATTGAGTTATGAAAATAAACAGAGACAAAGCAACCGCCCTGGGGGTAGGTGGAGGCAAGTCCAGAGCGAACAGAGGCAACAATACATCGACATATAAGGGTGACAAGTGGGCTTGAGTAGCCTACGGACCCGGGAGGAACCTACTGCATGTTTCCTGACCTAACAAAGTTAATTCAGATATTCCACAGCCAGAAGCATAGATGAACACATGCCCAACGAGAGAAATGGTTCCTTCGGATATTTGGAGCACGAAATTCTCAGTCTTCCCAAAAATATTCACAGCTCTTTCAAAGACGTAAATCTAGTGACTTTTCCCGAAGATCATGCACCCGTGACCAGACAGACAGGCAGACAGACAGACACCTGCAGAGGCACCGAGGCCTCAGAACCACAGCCTCTGAGGTCCATAAACATCATTCCTGACCAGCAAGAACAAGGTGAGATAAGAGATGACACAGAAAACGGACCACTTGCTATGGCAGGCTTAAAGCGACCCTCCCGAACTTGACTCGTGTATTAAGCTCGCCTGACACACACCATGTTCTTTCTTATTCTTGAAACAATTTCTTATATATATATATATATATATATATATATGTGTGTGTGTGTGTGTGTGTGTGTGTGTGTATACTGAGGCAAACCAGACCAAAGGGTTAGGTGGGGTTTTGAGGCGGTGACATTGGTAGTGGCAGAGCTAACGAGGAGTGATGTGCGGAGTCAGAGAGAGCGGGCCAGCAAGCACGCCCCTCTGTCCCCAGCAAATGAGATGAGACAAGGATGGAGGACTGCTCTGCTGCCCTGACGGAGGCTCTGGAGGAGGGAAGAGGCACTAGCTGCGGGAGAGATGGAAGCAAGATGGACAGGAAGCATTGGGGCCGGAGGACGGAGTGTGTCAAATGAACGTGGGAGGCCAGCAACACTTCGAGGTCTACGGTCAGTTGAGAGGGAGGGAGAAGGAAGGGAAACAAACATTCACGAACACTTAGAGCAAAAGAAACAACTTGGAAGATGTGGTTATGAATGGTAACAAAGCGATGCAAGCAAAATGTTTCTTTTCTGATCTGGTGAGCAGTTAACACAGACGACGCTATGGCACGGGGGTGCCCGTAGAACAAGGAACCAGGAGCCAGAACCTGGGGGTCACCTGCTGGGCTTTACTCCCTGCTTAAGGGGGAGGAGCTCAACAGCTGGTCTTCCTCCCTGCTGGTTGTCTGGGGCTGGATGAGGAAGGGCGTTAGAGGAGAGAGGAGGTCAGGCCAGGAACGGCCTCGTTAGTGGAGCCACTGACAAGCAAACGTATGTACGTTGTGGTAAGAATCTGACGCTGGCAGCCAGTTATTCCTCCGTTTAATGAGAGAGAGAGAGAGAGAGAGAGAGAGAGAGAGAGAGAGAGAGAGATAGGGAAGCTTTGTGGGTTGCCGTACATCATCTTCTATTACACACGTCCCTACCCGAGGGATTTCTTTTTTTCTTAATCATTTTTCCAGTACACCATCTTCCAGCGATGGTCCGCGTGTTCGGCCCCATTCCCCCCTTAACTGCTCAGGAATTTCGGCTTGGGGCTACGTCTCGCATACCATCTCTTCTTCCTCCCCCTACCTCCCCCCTTGCCCCATGCTGTACATCTAGGGGGGGTCACTCCATCTAATTTTTCAAGCGCCCCCTCTCTTTGCAACAACCAACTCAACCTCCCTTTCCCCCTTCCCCTTCCTATGGTTTGTAAATCAGGTGTGTTTGATTTGTGGGGGTTTGTGGGATTCTTTGGCCACTTTGTGGTGTCTGTGTGTGTTTGTGTGGGAGAGAGAGAGAGAGAGAGAGAGAGAGAGAGAGAGAGAGAGAGAGAGACAGAGAGAGAGAGTCTTAGCCATCAAGACAACATCACAACGATGCGTCAGCCATCAAAGACGTCCTCTCGTGCAGCTTTCAACCACTCACAAGACTGTGGAACTCTTCACCCTACCTCAACCTTCTACATAGTTCCTCTCCGTCCCAAAAAGATCATTAGACGAAAGTTTGATTGCTTTCTATCTGTCTGCAGGGATGGTTTTGTATGTGTGTATGCGTATCCATGTCCACATATTGCATATGCGAAGGAGAGTGATATATATATATATATATATATATATATATATATATATATATATATATATATATATATATATATATGATTGCGTGTACATTAAGAGGATCCATATTTGGTGCAGGAATGTGAAGGAGTGGAACACAAAATGCCCGACAGCCTCCATCACCTCGGCTATGGGTCTGGATGTGGCACTAGTGAGTGTACTGTGGGTCTGAAGTTCCCCTCGTCTGGGTGCTCCCAGTATGGTCTCTCTCATAGGTGTGGGGGGACGCAGGGTATGTCCCTCGAGTTCCCTTCGACTGGGCGTTCCCAGTACGGCGTCCCCAGCGTGCGGGTATGATGCAGGATCTCCCACCTAGTCAGAGGAGGGGGGAGGGGGGAGGAAGGGGCTGGAGGGGGCTTGAGAGAAGGGGGGGAGGGGATGATGGTGGAGGCAGCAGCAGCAGCAGCCCCGTCGCCTCAACTGCGGGTGTTGGTAATTAACTCTGACAGGGCCTTACCAACGAGGCGTGACCCCCCCCCCCACCCCCCACCTTAGCCGCCTGCCCACCCTCGTCATCTGTCCTCCACGGCCCCGCCCCCCTGCCCCGCCCCCGGCACGGAGGCCAGGCCTGGGGAACCCCGGGGGCAGGCACGCTCGGGGAGGAAAGAGAGAGACCCCCGCGCCGGCATGGTATGACCTTCGGGTACAGACGCGGTTAGGAGGAGAAGAGGGGACACGAGGGACGTGGTTTAAGGATGTCTAAGGGGATCCTGAGAACCCAAGGGGACCTAGTAGACCTCAGGGACTTGAGAGTGCCTGGAGGACATGAATGTGAGAGCCAACGGGGAACAGGGTCTCACTGCGGACTGACGAGGGACGGTGATGATGCAAACTGAAGAATACGGTCCATAGAAAGAAGAAATCGGACTGCGGTCATACAACTTACCACAGAATGAGAGAAAATATAACAGAAAGGAAAGAGATATCATGGAAAGACAAGGACAGGCATAGCTGGGAGGAATGTTACAAACTTTAGACACCACGACCGAATCAAGTGGTAATATCAAGAATGTGATGAATATAAAAGAGAATAATTCTTTCATCTGAAATACGGTCAAAGTAGCTGCTCTTGATAAGCATCGGTGAAGAAGGAGTCCTGATACATCTTCAAGAGATTCGTGAGGTGGTATTTCGGAATAATTACTGGTATAGAAATAAAATGGATGAACGATTATGCACGTTTCGTACTGTGTGGGTTGAAATGGGTCTGAAAGAGGAAGAAAGAGTGTGGGTTGAGGGAGAGAAAAGGAGAGAGTAGAAAAGCTGTAATGGAAGATGCAGACGACTCCTTAAGATGGGCAACAATAAAATGAGAGGGTTAGAACATGAGGGAATTGAGATGGATGAAGAGCCGACTATGAGTAGGACATAATTACTCCGGTTGCCATGGTTACCGGTGATTCCAGGCAATTAGGAAGACCGGATGTTGGAAACATCATTATGATGCATGACTGTGAAAACCACATATGTAGAAGTTGATTATATATATATATATATATATATATATATATATATATATATATATTTATATAAGCATTTGGCAGCATTGTGTCTTTCATTTACCTAAGTATGAGCAGGTTCTAAAGTACTAGATGAAACAACCCTTTCACTGAATCCAAAATATCAAGGATTCTAAGGAACAGGTCACACAGCACCTTAACGCAAACCATTTTCTCCTGTGATCAGACAATGACAGATAGTGAACCGCGGGAGGTACTGGCTGATGCATAGATGATAACAAAGCAGTTGCAGCATATGAAAAAGAAACAGTGTATAGAAAACATCTCTATACTTAACCATGGACTTTCGCATATTTTCTATTTTTTTAGGTTTGATTTTCTTTTTCAGTCCTAAGAACAGCCCCGGACCTAAACGCAACAGGGAGAGAGGTAGAGAGTGAAGGAGATGGTGCAAGCAGAAGGGGAGGACACAAGCAGAAAGAGAGCAGGGCAAGCAGATGGGAGGACATCATCACAAGCAGAAAGATAAAGAACAGAAGCACATGGGAGCTTAGGATACACTTAGAGGGAAGAACAGAACATGGGGATTGGGCAGAACAGGGTAGAAGGGAGGGATGAACAGCATTCCAGCACAGAGGAGAACAGTGCGTGGGTATGGTGAAGAACAGAACGCGAGAAGAGGGAGGGAGTAGGGCGGGAGGAACAACCGACCAAAAAGAGAACAGAACACGAGCAGAGGCGAGAACAAAATACGAACACAGGAAGAACAGAACACGATCAGAGGGCGGAAGAGAACACGACCATAGGGAAAACTGAACATGAACAAAAGGGAGAACAGAACACGAAAAAAGAGAAAGAAAATGCATCAGTTGAGTGGGGAAAACTGAAAGCGGGAATAGGGTGAAAAGAAAACGGGCAGAGGCGAATAACAGATCACTGGTCGAGGCCCTTGTGTTCTCAGGTTGTGGGGCCTGTGTTCCGCTGCCCCCCGCCTTCTGTGTGTTGGCGTCCCTCGGATTCCTGGGAACGCCTCTCTCCTGCAGGAGGCTGTCTGTAATGGCCACCCCCACCCCGCACCGCCACCTTTCAAGACGCCCTCCGGAGGGAAAGGGACGTCGTGTTGGAAGAAGTCACTGATGTGTGTGTTAGAGGAGCGTCTGGCTGCTGTGGGTGATCTAGGCTGGCTAGGTAATGATGAGGAGGAGCGCTCTCTCTCTCTCTCTCTCTCTCTCTCTCTCTCTCTCTCTCTCTCTCTCTCTCTCTCTCTCTCTCTCTCTCTCTC
>JAYMFT010059776.1:0-14952 GCA_038088735.1 Panulirus argus | reverse complement strand
ATATATATATATATATATATATATATATATATATATATATGTGTGTGTGTGTGTGTGTGTGTGTGTGTGTATCAGACTTGTTCGCCATTTCCTGCATTAGCGACTAAGCGCCAGGAACAGAAGGAAAGACCGCACTCTCTCGCATCAGTTCTCTAGCTGTCATGTGTAATGCACCGAAACCACAGCTCTAATCCACAACCAAAAACCTTTCTGTGTATTCCCCTGGCAGCACGTCGACCCCTGTATACCACATAGCTCCAATTCACTTTATCCCGTGCAGGCCTTTCACCCTCCTCGATGTTCAGGCCCCAGACGCTGAAAATCTTATGCGCTCCATCCGTCCATCTCTTAGTCGGTGTCCCTCCTCTCCTCGTCCCTTCCACTTCTGACTCATATATCTTTTTTTTTTCAACCTCTCCACACTCATTCTCTCCATATATACAGACCAATTTAGCAAATCCTTTTTATATCTCCTAACAATATTCTTCTTACTCTTACACCTCTCTTTTTCCATATCATTACGTACTCAGTCAACCCACCTTACACCATCTCACACCACATATTAGTCAAAAACATTTAATTTCCAACACATTTGCCCTCCTCCGTTCATTTTCATCTATAGCCGTGCTTTTATCTATACAGCACCGTCGGAACTGCTACACCTTCAAAAATACCCATTTGCGCGCTCCTAGACTCTGACCTCTCTTTCTGCACATTCCACATTGCTCCCAGATCCTTCGATCCCTCATCCACTTTAATTCCCATGGTTCCATTTGCTGCCATATCCACTCCAGGCATCTAAGACACCCCACGTCCTCCAAGTTTTCTTTATTCAGACTCGCACCCCAACTAACCTGTTTCTTTGCACTGCTAAGACTGATGACCTGGCTTTTATTCACATTTAATCTCAATTTCCTCCGTTCACACGTTCTCCCTAACTCAGTCACCAACTTCTACAGTTTCACACTGTAATCTGCCACCAGCACCGTGTCATCAGCAAACGACAACTGACTCACCCCTTAACAGGTAGAACCTACCTGGTAGGTGGCTACCTACCACTTACTGCTAAGAGAGAGAGAGAGAGAGAAAGAGAGAGAGAGAGAGAGAGAGAGAGAGAAGAGAGAGAGAGAACGTGTTACTTGGGTGTGGGTAGGCTGCCGGGAGTAGGACTCGAACCCAGGCCTAATAATGCATAACTAGCGACGAGGACGATCGCACCAACAATGGCTTATGACAAGAGAGGACCAGATAACCAGATAACCATAGGCATTTTCATAGACCTAGTGATGCGATGATTGAGTGCTAAACATCTGGTGACGAACAAAATGTTAATGAATGATTATTAGAAACTCGTAACAAGGTTGAATGAATGTAGACATAATAAAACAGAATCATTTAGTGATCAGGGAAGAAAAGGATAGATCCAGAGGCTGTAAAGAAAATATATGCAGATGGTATGACCTTACGAGAGATATGTGACTTAATGAATATGTGTTGGGAACCTCTGGAGGGATTTACTGGGCAGAGATGAGGTGAGGTCCAGGGTATACAGCAACGAGACGTGGGAGATGGAAGGATAAATATGGCAGGAGCTGGAGGCTGGTATGGGAAAGAAAAAGAATTATGAGGGCGTGATAAGCATAGAATTAAATGCTAAAACGAAAAGTAAAACAAATGATAAACATATCATTCAGCTCTTCTTCCAGACTTCCATTATAATCTTTTTATGCCAAATGAAAGAATAACACAGACATCGTCTTCCTCTGGAGCTTATTATCAACAGAATAATTCCCAGAGAAAGCAAGACAAGAGAATGATGTTATGTGTTCACGTACATAGAGAAGGAAATATCAGCAAAATAATTTCATGTTGTCCAAAACTAAGTCTGGAAGATGAGGAGGAGACTGGAAGTCCGCTGGAAGATCCAATAGGGAATGACGTCATACGAGAACCCACAGTGAGGCCGCCAGACGTGGCATACCCGCTCTTGAGAGACTGATGGAGACGATCAGCCCACCTGACCCACCAAAAGGACGCCCAGAGGATCGAAGCAGTGTCCCGGGAACCCAGGAGGGGACACCAGCCCACCTGACCCTCCACAAGGACGCCCTGATGGTCGAAGCCTTGTCCATAACGAGGCTGTCTATTATGTAGGCCTGGAAAGAGTAGTAAAAACAGGGCAGCAAAGCAGAAGTCACCTCCCCACCCGCCACGCTCCCGGTCAACTGCCGGCAGAAAAAAGATGAGTAACAAAAATACCATAAAGTATGTTTTAACTCTGGAGGCTCCAGTCAGGGTAAAAAGTCCACATCAAGGTCGGGCCTTAATTGAAACACAGCTCAGACAGTTAATGATAGAGAAGAAGAAGAGACAAGGGAAAGTATCTAAATATTTTGGAGGAAGTGGAAGACTTGTTCTTTAAAAAGTGCCAGGTCATAGTTGTTGGAAAATACTTGAGAGGGTTAAGTTCGAAAGCTTCAAGATGTAAGGAAATAAACTGTCATTAAAACGGCCCACTCTTGAGTTGTCAGTAATTATGTGACACTGCATCTTGCCGAGAATTGCGTGGTCTCGGTAGTGGTGCGGGCTCTCAAGCAGCCAGCTCTTTGGTCCAGAAACTAAAGTAATACCTATAGAATAAGGTAAGCGAACCAACTTTGCGACGAAGGACAAGCGGGTTAAGTTTTTAAGTTAGCCTGGGAGAGCTTATGAGTCGGCCGCTTTCGAATCGACTCTACGAAGTAATGATGCAAAGCTAGAACCACCCCAAATGTGAGAGCTGCACTCCATACAAGGACGGATCAATCCTTTGTATAAACGGAGTAAATGCCCGGAAGAAAAGAAATTTCGACTTCTAAATAGGACACCCAGTTTCTTAGATGCAGACTTAGCTATTTCCTTATTGTGGAGTTTCCAAGATAGAGTAGATGTTACAGGAATACCAAGTAAGTTCATCGAGTTAAGAGGTGAAATTACGGACCTATCGAAGTAGAGAGGAAAGTTATGAGGAATTTTGATAGAGATGGGTAGAAACTAGGTCGTGGAGACATTGTACTGAACTAGATTTCGTCTACCCCTCTGAGATATCCTGACCATATCTGAGTTTATTAGGAAGTTGTGTCGAGACGAGATGCAGATCGAGTGAGAAAAGAAGGAGCGGAATTGAAGGATGTGAAAGAATGCAGTGGTGAGTCGTCAGCGTATGAGTGCATTTGGCTATTTGCAGAAGAAGGGAAATCGTTGAAAAAAAGGAGAAAAAGTTTACGAGACAGGACAGAACCTTGAGGGACACAGTTGTTGATGGAGAAAAGGGGGGAGGCTAATGCATCTACAACCACAGAGACAGATCGTTCAGAGAAGAAGCAAGATATGAGGGAGTAAAGTGATGGAGGAAAGCTAAAAGAGGGGAGCTTAGAGGTGAGACCTCGAGGACACACTATGTCAAAAGCTTTAGATATCTAGGGCAACTACATAGGATTCCCCAGAACCTTTCAGGGATGATGACCATACATTATAAGATAAGAAAGAATGTCCCCGGTAGGTCTCGCCCTACAGAAGCCACACTGATGATCAGATATAAGACGGTAAGATTCAAGATAGCTTATGATATGGGAGTTGAAAAGGGATTGAAAGACCTAGGAAGTGGTTGACGTCAAAGGAACAGGACGATAGCTCGAAGTGTTAGAACGGTTACGCTTGTTGGGGATGGGATGCATCAACACATACTTCCAAGACGGAAAGTTTTGGTTCATAAACAGAAACGGAACAGACGAGCAAGCACAGGTGCAAATTCAGAAGCACTCTTCTTCAGTACACGGGGATGGATACCATCAGAACCATAAGTCTTGATGGTGTACAAAGAGAGAAGCACTTTTCGGACAGTTCGAAAGGAGATTACGGGAAAAGGCAAAGAGTTAGTAAGAGGCGCATTAGGGGGTGAAGGAATGTTGAAGTCATCCAATGTAAAGAGAAACGGGAACCAAAGAGAATTGCTTTGTCTACGAGAGAGATAGCTATAGTACCGTCAAGACGGAAAAGTGAAAGAAACGTGGAGCGACAGAAGTTGTTTGCTATGCACTTAGGTAAGAACCAGAACGACCTATCAGTGGATGACGAGGAGAGGTTATCGCACCTCCTTTGAGTAAAAGGGACGATTTACCTCACGGATAAGGTACTTGCAGTGATTACGGGCAGTGATAAAAGCTGAATGGGAGCCAGAGGTAGGAGAGTTTTTCCATGCCCGATATGCTTGATCCCTTGTCTGAATGGCCTCAGAACAGGAACGGTTGAACCATGGGTTGGATGAAGAAGTAGTCTTGGAGGAGGAGGGGATAAATGCTTCCATTCCCGCAAGAATAACCTCTGCTATATGTTTTGCAGAGACAGAAGCATCACCACATAAGAGACAGTAATTTACCCAAGGAAAGTTGGAGAAGAATCTTCGTAAGTTATTCCAGTCAGCTTTCCTGAGGTGTCAATATTTACGTTTAAAAGGGGCTGCTGAATGGACAGGTGCTGATGAAATAGATTTTGTATATGAAACTGATCAGATGAACCACTTGGGGCGAGTTGTGTAGGTACAGCGCGAAGGATTAGAAGTGAAAACCAGATGTAGAATATTAGGAGAGTGGTCACAGCGGTCAGGAATATGGGCAGGGTGGGAAGTAATTTGTTTTAGATCATTGAGAATGGAGAACGTGAGGGCTCCAATTCCACCACTATCCGTATGGGTGGAATTCAACTATTCCCTAAGGTGAACGTTGAATTCACCAGGGTAGAGGATTTCGCCTTGCGGCTGAAAGAATGTTAAAGCCTCATGGCAGGAATTTAGATAGCCAAAGAAAGATAAAGAATTGTAGAATGAGGAGAGCAGTAGGTGAAACAAAGGAAAGGCGTGATAGTTAGGAGAAAGACATCGACCCAGATAACACCAAGGTTTGGAGACATAAGGTCCTCCAGGCTTGTGAGAACATCATTAGGTAATTGAGTTTCAGAAGTAAGTTAGATATTATGAGAGGTACCAGACGGATAGTGTACGATAGAAGGAAGGTTGCTAATAAGACTACGAATGTTGATATAGTGAATGGAAAAAAACAAAAAAGGCAAGCTTATTGGAAAGGAAAGGTCATACTAGGAACTGGTACTACTACTGTCAGAGCCTTCCCTCTTTCTGGTAGTAGAGTCAAGCGGGAACCTAAATATTCGTATCAACCAATGATGCCGGGGACTAGGGGCCATAGGTTTGTTTGACTCTATCATGATTATACCTAACAACGATTTTGCAGCCAGGAGATGGCAGTGGAAATTAAATGAAGAAATCATGTGAAGTTTGAGTTGGTGTATCGCACTCGTAAGATTATGGCAGGACGAACATTAGTATTCCCGTTTTGATGGAACAGAAAGCAAGACCAGCAATCCTGCGAGTGTAGGATGGTTCCGGGCACCACTTTAACGCTCCTCAGTCAGGACGGTAGTACCACCCTGGGCGGCTGATGTCAGCAGACTACTGCCTAAGATCAACGTTCTGCATATGTTGAGGAGGACATACTGCCATGGTCAGGGTGGGAACACACGTCAATGAAAGTCTTGCAGGAGAGTGTGGAATGGAGAAAGTGTTGGAGTTAGAGAATAGCCGTGTGCGTCACGTTCTCCGTCACAACGTTACCGTCAGCGGTAAACATATCAGAGATAACCTATGTTAATGTAACGTTTCATCTTTTAACGTCACAGAGACGCTAACATAAATTCCCAGAGCTTTTTCCCGCATTTCTCTCCCCAAGTTGGAATTAATTCCCTAATTACTTCCCAGTGATTCTCCCTTTTTTTTTCCCTCTTCGAGTTTTTCCCCTCAGATCTTTCCTCATGCTTCTCCCTGTTTTTCTCTCACCGGGTTTCTTCCCGTATTTCCCAAGTTGTGTTTCTCCTTGTATTTATTTTTCCGTGTTTGTTCGATACTTTCATCCCTTGCTTTTCTCCCGTATATCTTTCCCCGTGTTTCCCCACACATTTCTTTCCCATATTTGCGTTGCATGACCTGTGACCCCCGTATGTTGCATACCAGAGATAAACTCATCATGAACATAATTCATGTTAGTTCAGTAATGACCTCCGGCTAATTGAGCCTCATCAAAAAACTTTCTGATGATGCGATTATGAAATAATTACCTGCCCGTGACGTTAGGGCTTGGAACAAAATGTTCATACTGTCTTCACCTGCCAGTGACGCTAGGGCCTGGAGCAATACTGTCATACTCCATCTTCACCTGCCCGTGACGCTAGGGTTTAATACAAAGGAATACAAAGGCATTCAAACAGCAACAGACCATTGAGTCCTTTCGAGGCTCTTTGTGATAGTGGAAGATATCAGAAACTCGCCAATTAGTGTGGTAAAAGCTGGAAGGCATACAAATAATTCAAAGAGAATAACTTCTAAATTGTCAGTCTGGCTAAGGAGACGCGAATAATGTGAGTCGTGGACTTGAAGCGAAGTATTTATCAAATCTGTTCGTAAATGTATCCATAGAACTACTTCCAACTGCTAATAATTAGTACATGATTCCATATGTTAACATCTTGTTGAAGGAATGTACTTCGACTATTAGAGGTAAAACGTTTGCCTACGAGTTTGTGTCCATTACTACGAGTGAAATCAGACGAATCGGTCAAAAGTATCTTGACAGATCAAGAGTATCAAATGCTTTGCTAATTTTGAATACTTGTATTAGATCAACTCTCAGCCTTCTCTTCTCTAAGCTAAATAGATTTGAGTCGTGTTCTCCGCTCTCATAGGATTTGTGTCTCAGCTCGGTAATCATCTTGGTAGCTCGACGCTGCCTGCACTCTCTCCATTCTGTCTATGTCTAATTTTAGGAAGGGTGACCAAAACTGAGCACAATATTCAAGAAGGTGGCGAACCAATGAATGGTGAAGATTGAGGTTGATTTTCCTTAGACTTAGATTCGAAGGCCTTACCCATAAACCCAACAAATGTACCCGTTTCCTTGGTTTTAGGTCACCAGGGATTATTACGCCCAAGTCTTTTTTCCTCAGCTACCTTTTGCAGCTCAACAGAATTCATTCCATGGTTAACCTTTTGGTTTTTTACTACCGATGTGTAAAGCTTTGCACTTACTGATATTAAAGTCAGTTTGCCTCCTATGATCCCAATCCATCAGTCTGTCTGTGTCAGTTTGAAGCTGTAGGCGTTCAAGTTCACATGTTAGATTTATTTCCCAGCTTAGTATCATCTGCGAATGTTAATATCTTAACAATGCAGCAAAATGCATCCTGGAGCAATAATATCATATTCTGACTCCACCTGCCGTGACGCAAGGGATTGGAGTAATGTTATTATACTCGGTCCTCACCTGCCCGTGACGCTAGTGCTTGGAGCAAGATCAGCAAGCTCTGCTTTCACTGCGACAATATGAAACCGGCCTTCAATATATAACAATGACTGATTGTTTTCATGCCTTCTCGTCGTTTTCCGCAATGTGAAGTAGCGCCAGGAATAGGCGAAGAACTGCCTCGCTCGCTCACATCCACTCTCTACCTTGTCGTACGTAATGCACCGTAACCAGAGTACCCGTATCCACAGCCAAATTCCCTAGACCGTCCCGTGAGCTTCCCCTGGTTCAGTCGACAGACAACACGTCGTCCCTGCATGCCGCATCGCTCCAGTTCGCTGTATCCCATGTACACCTCACACCCTCTTGCATGTTCAGGCACCGATAACTCAAAGCATCTGTCAAACATACCTGTGTCTGCCCTCAAAGCGTCCACTGTATTCATTTCAATTAGCATTATAGGGAATATCTAAGCTTGCTAGGAGAAGAAATATTACGACTTAGCTGATATTACACTGTATTGTATAGTGGTCAGCTGGGTATGAATTAGTGGCCCAAGAATCGAGTTCCAGTCCAGGTAGCCGGATTGAAGTCAACTCTGCTGTTCATTTTTCTCTTTGGGATGAAAACATGCTACTTGGTGTAAGCTTGTGGTGTGTAGATACCTATTTCTACTGTGCGAGGAGGCAGCTTTACACTAGTAGGGCCCCATTTCTTGAACATTCTCAACTGACATGCAGATTCAAAATCTATGAATGTAATGTACATTAATCATGTCAGTGTGTGTATTACCTATTCGTACGTTACGTGGAGAGAGCTTTATATGCACGGGGCATAAGCTGGTGTGTTTGTGTACGTGTGATCATCTTTAAGTGACTGCTATTTGTTTGTTACACAGAGAGAGGTTTACACTCGTGTTGCCACGTCTCTTAACCTTGTATATATGTATGCAAAATTGGCACTAGAAATGAGATAACTATTTCCAGAAACTTTCAGTCAGAAATTGGTATCTGATAAGTAATAGACTATATTCTCGATTATATTTTTTCGAGATGGAACGCAGGGTTGCGAAATACAAACAGAAATTACTTGATAAACGCTAAAACAGTTTTTCTTTCCAATATTGTAAAAACAGATCATGTAGTTGAAAATCTGAGTATTATTTTAACGAAATTTTATGACATACAAATTATCGCTCACGGACATTGAAAGATAATTGAAGGAGGTAATATTGGACCTCAAAATAAAAAGGTATACATTAGTTGAGTTAATTTGAAATTAGTAGTGAATGAAAAGGATGAATCAAAGTATCATTTATATTCACCACGTTTATTCCATCTCTCTGCTGAATACATTTTCCTTATTTGCGGCCTACGATGACGTAAGGCGGGAGACCAAATATCAAGTGATTACTCGCTTCCTTCTACGAAGCCTTATTCAAATAACAATCAATGTGCAGCAGCAAACGCCCTTCATGTTGTTCTAAAAGTAAACTAACTTATAAACTAGAAAATAAGCCATATCCAGCACATTGTAGACCTGAAAGTAAGTGTTGGCTTATGTTGCTATATCATCTCGGGCTCTCATTGTCTTTTTACTTCTGCACGCATCATCGTCTTTCAAGCATGGGACTGGAATGTCACTCTATTACTTGTACTAACCGTCTGGAAGCCTTTTCCTGCCAAAGTAAGGGGGAACACCCGAAAAATGTTAGGCAGCGTGAAATTAAGGTCAGGAGTTTGTTTGGTTACCAACATTATCCAAAGCATCCACCCCACTTGGCACAAGCTTGGTACCCACTCGGTTTCCTATCCGACACCGGCCTTAAGGTGTAGTTGCCCGTTACCACTGTTTGGACGAATCATACTGAAAACAATAATAGTTGCAATGTAATACAGTAAAAGCGTTATCTTAATGTCACATAATAAAAACACTGTATCTTAAGATTAATGGCGGGGAACAGTGTGCTGAGAGCCTTTTACGGTCAGGGGCTCAGCCTCTCTCAGCCTCCCAGACAGCTTGTGGTGGAGGAGGAGGAGGACGAGGTGCTGGGAGTCTGGCAAGTGGGTCAGGCAGGGTCTCTGAGGTCTCCATCTCACAACAGATGCAAAAGTATCATCAAGAACGAAGCGTCATGGTGGTCTGCACTAAGTTCTTTCTCGTCTCTCCGTCAGAGAGGGTTTTAGTAGCCTTATCGAAGCAAATTTCTCTACCCTTTCTTCACTCATACATATACAGTTGTGTGTATAACAGAAAGGGGTTAGCGTTACTGACCATAAGGCAGCATGGGTTCGAAATCTCCTTGGCACGGTAATGTCCAACAACGAACCCATGTGTTCGGCCTCCCCTTGGGGCTGGTCTGTAAATGGGTACCCGGCTTTGGTTGTGGTGTGCGTGTGTGTGTGTGTGTGTGTGCGTGTGTATACACATAGGAATAGACATAGTACATATATACATGGTTGAGAGAGGACAACACGTGTGTAAAACTCTCTTCCCGTAACACACAAATAGTAATGACAAATAGCAATCACAACAGGAAACTCCCAGCAGTATAATTGGTTGGAAGTCATCAAGAGCTCGCAGGAGAGTTGACCATCAGAAGTAGAGCGACGTCCCCAGCGCTCCAACACCGCCTGAAGGAGGAATCCTTGGACGAAAAGATATTTACCTATAGTTCCACTGAGATGGGGGTCCTCTAAGAGTCTGTAGCCATCTGAGCGGAGGACCTGGTCAGTGACAGGTTGACCACAGTGATAGCAAATGGCTCTCTCAGGGAGGGCCAGAGAGACTGACGAAACCAGACCCTTTCTATTATAGCCGGAGAGATCGTCGCAACCCAGCCTTCGCAGGCAGGATAAGAGACAATTGCTTCCCGGTCACCTTGGGCAGGATAAGATGAACTGTTGCATCCTGTTCCTCTCAATCAGCATCAGAAGGACTATCGCAACCGGGCTCTCTCAGGCAGGATCAGAGGGACTTACGCAACCCAGCCATCTCAGGCAGGATCAGAGGGACTAATCTCAGTAACGGAGCCGAGAGGCAGGCATCGGGACACTTGTGAAGTGGAAGAGCCTTTTCAAGAAGACGCTTCACGTGGGTAAAGAAAGATTACCTCGCTAAGGAGTCCCACGTATTCACAGGGGTGAAGTTTATGACACTGTCTTTCTACAACTGCTCCCTAGAGCTTGAAGCTTGCTCGGGAGAGACAGAGACTAAATTATGAGAGAGCAAGAAAAAGACACAGACATACATTCATACACGGATAAGAGTAAGCACTTATCTACTAATGACGAGATCTTTCCAAAGAGTTGTGTGAGTTATGTGTTGCCAAGTGTGGTGTGTGAGATGGAGGGGCTGTACCATATGCCTGAGGAATGAATTCCAGCAACCGACGTGTGAGTAAGGAAGAAAGGGTCAGAGGAGGTGACACATGACAACCACTGAAGTGCTGGCTAACTGCGCAGCCGTCCTTAACCTTCTTGATACCCAGGAGGGTAGCACCGGTATTATATCCCCCTACTCAGTGGCCGTCTGCCACCTAATACCTACCGGAGAGAGAGAGAGAGAGAGAGAGAGAGGAGCTGAGTATCTGGAAGTACAGCAACACCATCTGAGTAACTGGTAATACAGCAACACATCCATGTTTCGGTCCAGATAAAGGCTGAACGGGTTTAAAGAAAGCCATCCACCTTGTCACTGCAAATGAGTCACAGGACCATGTGCGCCAGAGCAACGTTGGATCAGATGAATGCAATCTCTTCATTCTTCTCGTTTATTGTCTCATCTGTGCGAGAGGCAGCCATCCCTTTCTCTCTCTCAGAGGACACAATGGGCCTTGAGAGGAGCAATACGTTTGTGCTGACAGGAAGGAGAATATACAGACCATTACCGCGACCAATCTTCAGCCTCTCTCTGGCCTAATGCGACACTTGCAGATGCAGAAGCCGCGTGTTCACCCAGCGAACTGCGACGCTCAAATGACTCGTTGACAACAGCCGTAGTTTAAGACGTTTTGTGGTTATAAAGTTCAATTTGCCTCTTTTATGTTCGCTACTGAAGGCCGGTCGTGAGGCGCCCGACCATAAGGTTTTCGACTTATTGTTCATCTTCTCGTCTCTGTGCTGATGCGAACGTGGGTTCAGCCGCAAAAGATGAGGAAGAAACGGCCTGGTCCCGCGAGTGGAGACCAATATTACGGTAATCATTTTGCCCTTTCCCTCCAGACCCGCCATGCAAAATGGCGAAAGCTAAAGTCACTAGATCCCTCGGTGTGGCTACCGTGGCCAAGCGGTCAGGATCCCCTGTCGCCCATCTCGGCCAGACGAGACAGAAGGCTCCAGGCTCGCTGGTGGAAGTGCCCATAAGGTCTATGGAAGCGCCCGTTATTATGCACTTAGTCCATGTTCGTTTCAAGTGAAGGTTGGTGTGCTGTGCTGCAGGGGTGTGTGATGTCACCAAAGATGTTTAATTTGTTTGTGGACAGGGTAGTGAGAGAGGAGTATTGGAGAGAAGGGCGAATATGCAGTCTGTAGGGGATGAGGGGCGGCCTGAAAAGTGAGTCAGTAGTTGTTTGCTGATGACAGCATTGGCGGCTGATTCAAGTGAGAAACTGCAAAAGTTGGTGACTGAGTCTGGAAGTGTGAGAAAGGAGAAATTTGAGAGTAAATGTAAATAAAAGCAATGTTATTAGGTTTAGCAAGGTAGAGGGACAGGTTAGTTAGGTTGTGAATATGAATGGAAAAATTTCGAGGAAGTGAAACATTATAGATACCTGGAAGTGTATATGGCAGTAAATGGAACTATGGAAGCAGAAGTGAGTCTTAGGGTGGTGAGGAGGGTGAAGGTTCTGGGAACACTGGAGAATATGTAGAAAAGAGATCGTTATCTGGGAGGGCGAATATGGTTTTGTTTGAAGGTGTAGTAGTACCATCATTGTTGCATGGATGCGAGGCATAGGCTATAGATAAGGCTTTGCGGAGCAGGGTAGATGTGTTGAAAATGAAATGTCTGAGGAAAGTATGTGGTGTGAGAGGGTTTGATCGAGTAAGTAATAAATGGGGTGAGAGAGATGTGTGGTAATAATACGAGTGTGATTGAGAGAGGTGAAGTGGGCGTGTTCATATGTTTTGGACATATGGAGAATAGGAGTTGGGAGAGGTTGAAAAAGACGACGTTGGTGTCAGAAGCGGAGGGGACAAGGAGGAGGGGAATATCAATTAGGAGGCGGAATGATGGAGTGAGAAACATATTGAGCGAACAAAGCGTGAACATGCAGGAGAGTGAAAAACATGCACGGAATAGATTGAATTGGAACGTTATGGTATACAGAGGTAGACGTGCTGTCAAGGGACTGAACCAGGGCATATGGCGCGGACGAGGGAAACCATAGAAATATCTGTGGGGCTTGGTAATGGATAGGGAACTGTGGTTTCGGTACATTGCACATGACAGCTAGAGAATGGATGTGAGCGAATGCGGCCTTACTTCGTCTGTTCCAGCGCTATCTCACTAACGTGGGAAACGTTATAAAGATAAAAGAGAGATTGTCATCGTCCATAAGGAAAATTTTTATGCAGCAAAATGAGTGAGCCAGGAGGAGAGGCGAGGGACGGGCTGGCAGCAGGAGTGATGACTGAAGACCTTGCTGGGTAAATGATGGGAGAGGAAGATAGATGTCCGCCTGCCGGGACGTGGGGAGAGAGAGAGAGAGAGATTTTTCCTTGAAAAATCCGTTTTAAACATTGGCCGTGTGGTATTAGACCTTACGCAGTCTAGTGGTTCATTTGTTTGACTTATGGTGGGGTTGTGAGTGGGGGAAGCACTCTCCCAGATGGAGCCTCACATCACAAACATCGTCTTCCCCTTAGATACATTAGAAAACGGACATGCATTTTTCCACCGTGCTGATGTGTGTGTATGGGTGTGTGTGTGTAGGACTGACTTACACAGCTTAGGCTTGCTGCTGTAATGTTCCTACAACGTCCTCTGTCCTCTTCTTAGTGTGTTACCAGCCATTCTTAAGTCATATGACAAGTCGTCTTTCCTTTATAGTGAAAAAAGTGCCCCATGTATAGCAGCGTTTCATATAATCGTGCATTTTTACTGTAAACTTTACAAATTCATAAACCCCCTGTTGTCTATGTGTTTGTAGTGCTGTAGGGTTATACTTTCTTATGTTTCAGTCGTGTTCTGGAATTCCACAAGGTGTAAACATTCTCCCTGCCTATTCATTCATTATACAGACAGTTTGAATTCTATTGCTGGTAAGTAGAGAGTGCTTATATTATTGGTATAAGGTGTGTTGCTAACATGATATGATTGGCCTCCCTCTATAGGTGCTCTGCCTTTGCTGTATAATTGGTATAATTGGCACCCCTATATATATGCTGTACCTTCACCTAACTAACATGGCAGAGTTGTCCCCCATCTATTGGAACTACACCTGACTAACAGATGTGAAGCATTTATGATTTAAGATAAATTTCAAAATAGTGTTTATGGTGAGTACTCTAGTTCCGTCCATCTGGGCAACATACTTACAAGAAATGTTGGAGATTTATACAAAGCGATCTGGAAAGCTTACTGTCAATGATAGTACCTTGTTAAAGAAATTGTCTTTTTATGAGATTAATTTCTAAATGATTTCTTGTATAAGTTGTTCTTGCTCTTGACACGGTAATACTGTTTGGGTCCAGTGCCACAAAGTATCTATAAAGATACAAGTCCGTTGTCGTAACATTCTGATATATTTGCTTCAGAGAGAGTTCCCACGTATAGAACTAATATATATTCTTTTCCTTGATACATTTTGCTGTTTCCCACGTAAGCGCAGTAGTGCCAGGAACAGACGAAGAAATAGCCTCATTCGCTCACATCTGCTCTCTGTCTGTCATGTATAATCCACCGAAACCAGAGCCTCCCATCTACAGCCAGACCCCAGAGACCTTTCCGTGGTTTACCTCAACCGCTTCATATGCCCTGATTCAGCCCAGTGGCAGCACGTCCGTCCCTGCGAATCACATCGCTTCCGTTCGCTCTCTATCTCTCGCAAGCCTCACACCCTCGTGCATGTTTAAGCTCCGAGCCTTCAGAGCATGATTCACCCCTTCCTTCCATCTCCTTTGTTTCCCCAGGCACAAGAATCTCATTTCCCTTTCTCCTCTCCCGCTGGCTGCCTGTCTGTACAGCCTCTCCTCCGTTACCATTCGCTGATTCCGGGATCTCGTGATCCACCACGCCTCCTCCATGCGAGGTGCTTTCATACGAGGTGGAAATGCCGCCGCTCGCTCACTGTACAATGAGGGAAGGCTTTTTCATTGATTCCCAAGAGGCACTACGGTAGCGTGTACATATCTCAATCGTGTGATGCATACATGATAACTGATGTAAACTATCTAGCACTATACTCCGAGAATCAAACCCTGGTCCATGCCAAGTGTTTAGAGGTTACCTGGCTGCTACATACATAGATCAGGGTTCGATTCTCGGGGTAGAGAGGTAAATAGTTTACATACGATATCATGTTTACATTCCATGTTTGATATATATATATATATATATATATATATATATATATATATATATATATATATATATATATATATAT